>JAODKE010000125.1:25237279-25250989 GCA_026779605.1 Mormyrus hasselquistii
TTGCAGGGCGCACTCACACACCTATGGGCAATTTGGCAACTCCAGTTAGCCTCAGCATGATTTTGGACGGTGGCTGCAAACCAGAGTTCCCCGAGAAAACCCCACGACGACATGGGGAGAACATGCAAACTCCACACACGAGGAACCCTGGCAGAGACTTGTGTGAGGCAACAGTGCTGACCACTGCGCCACCGTGCCGCCCCCTAAAGGAAAGGAAATAACCAGTGCCACATTGCAGTGCCACATTGCTACCGAACACATATCCGCCATAAGGAGGTAACCTGGAAGATGTAGTCCCCGGGCTTGACGTCGGTCACGTCTATCCACTGGCAGTCGATGTCGTGTCGGTATGAATCCCAGCAGCCCACAGTGATGCCCTGAGCACCAAAATTGGCGCAGGCGTACCTCTTTTCAATGCCTGTTGGACACAACATGAAACGTACCAACTGTAAGGGTGCAGTGATGCAGAGTCCCCTTTCAGGTGGAAGGTGGGTGTTAGAAATGTGGGGTTATTCTGCAGCCACCCACTGAGTGGTTTCCAGTTACTTTCTGTAAAAATGCACAGTAGTCTCACCCACATTATTAATAGTTAATCAGTTTCCCAAAAAAAAGAGCGCTTCCACAAAGCATCCACTAGAGGGCACTCTAGATTCATAGTCACCAGGAAGAATCATGAAAGTGAAAGTCTCTAGGAGCTGTATAGTGTATTGGGTGAGTGGGACTCTTACCCTCATCACAGTCTGTGTCCTCCAGACAGAAGCTGGCCTTGTGCCCCTCGGCCACCTTGGTGCCATTGAGGCTGAAGAGGTCGTAGTGTGTGAACACCTCCATGCTGTGGTAGTGCCTGTAGGGGGCGACACTCCTGCTTCAGGAATTGCACAGTCTTGACCCAAACACACCTATACCATTAGTACATCATTTACTGCATCAGACTAACATTGAGCGGACTCTTCTATACATCAAACCAAGAATTCAGTAGTTTCTTTGTTTATTGCCTTATTTGGGGTGGCAGAGGCTGGCAGTTGGTGATGATATCTGAAGAACAGCTCTGTGGTTGGTAAGGTATGAAAATAAAAATATATACAGTGGATTGTGGCAACAAGTGCTGAACCTTCAGAAATCGTCACGAACAGACCATAATAAAAGTACATATAAAACCAGCAGAATCAGAAGGTCAGTACAGAGAAGGGGCGTTGCCCCACCGCACCCCCAGCCCTGCCCCTTCGCTCACCTGTGACACTCGTGCCAGATCCAGGAGTGCTGGCTGGCGCGGGGCCGGAAGTCCGCCTGCCCGTTGTTGTGGATCTGGGAGGAGAAGCGCAGGAGGCGCCGGTAGCCGCTGGCCGGCGTCGCGCTGGCCGTGCTGGACAGGCAGTTCTCCTCCTGGGCGCACTGCAGCATGAACATGGGCCGGTCCTCCAGGTAGGTGGTCTGCTCCACCACCTGTGCGTTCAGGACCAGGTCCGGGGCGGCTAGGGATGGGGGGGGGGGCGAGACAGAGGTCCTGGTTACTTCCCAACAGCCATTTATAGATAAGGTTGCATTTATAAATAAGACGTAGACCTGACGGGGCCTGTATAGGGCATGAGCATAATGGTCTTGTGTACCCGCATCTGTATCTACCATTCATTTCCTTCCCATATTAGAGAATGGACAGCTGAGATTTTTAAAATGTACTATCTACTGCATGTTTCAGCTGGACGGTAAAAAGCTGGGGGGTCGTGCGTCGCCACGGAATTATGAGGATGAAGATGTGCCCAATCAATAACCAAACTTTGATAAGCACCATCCCTAAATCGGGTCGGATACCATGACGTCTGAAGTCCACCTGCTCTGGTTTGATATTAAATCATGCCTCATAAGGCGTGGCTGGATAAGCTTAAGAGCTGAGGCCTTTTACTCACCGTCTGGTCCCCCCCCCCCCCCACTTCAAAAATCTCTCCTGTGCCCCTGAGTCACAGTACAGGCATGTTAGTGCAACGTGAGGTGAGATTTAGCTGGATGGCAGAGAGAGGTGAGGGGAGGTCTATTCCAGCTCTTACATTCTGAGCAGGAGACGCCGGCAGCAAAGCGACCTCCTCCCCTGGGGCAGTGGATGTGCTTCCCATGGTGCAGACAGTGTGACAGCGACATCTCTGTGCCCGAGCAGCGCACCCCACTCATGACGACGTCATCTGCGCTTGTGTCTCCCGACCAGTACCAGGTTTCCTGCGGGAGGCCAGAGGATGGAGCGCTGAGCACTTTTTGCCTTTCGCCACAAAAGACACGGACTGATATTCTACTATTCTGCCACAAGAGGGCGCTTCACATTAAGGCGTAACTAACATCAGCACGTGGAGGAACCAGCTGGTGCATGTGTAGAAAGTCTGTCACATCGCCATTTAAACAGTGCATTATTTCATTATCCAAGCTGACCACTTTGTTTAACCATTCATCCATTTCACTGCTTATCCTGGACAGGATCCCATCCCAGCCAACACGACACAAGGCTGGTTTACACCATTGATGGAATTCCAGTCTATCGGGCAATTTAGACTGCAGTAAGCCTAACAGAATGTCTTTAGACTATGGTAAGAAAGCATACAGTAGTACCTGTGGAATTCTGTGCCACATGGGAGAAAGCGCAGACTCCACACAGACGCAGAATTCAATCCCACAGCGCCACCCAATTTTAAATTTTTTACTGATGCCATCCTGGTTTGATCCCACACCCCCCCAGCTCTCTTCATTTACTCCAACATCATAGTGCACGGCAACCGACAGAGAGGTATAGTCCTTTTTATGCCCAGTTAGTCCCTTGCTGCGTAAAGTCATCTTCTCCCAGCTGGACGTCAGCCAGGCACTTTGTGTACCCGTGCATCGCATTCCGCCGTATCGCGAACGCAGCGAGGGTCCGGGTCTCGCTCTGCGTCATAGTTTCCAAGCTCCCTGCAGCCTGCGTAACCGTTCAGCCGCGCACACACCGCCGTGCCGCTGAGGAACTCCGCTGATTACGTACCCCCACATCTGCAATTGTGTTTGTGGTTGCATCTTGGCGACGCTGCCCTGGAAACGAGAACTTCATCGTTTTCTTCTTATTGCGATGGGTAAATGTGATCATAGATCAGTGGGGAATTATACCTGAGTTACTGGAAGTTCTGAGCAATGGAAGGTCTGAGGAAGTCTCTCCATGCACAGACATCGGATTACAGTGAAGAAGCAGGAGTCTGATCCTATTAGCTACGTTAGGCCCTAACTATATTTGGCAGTCCCTAGTGTGTTCCTTTGAGAAAAACAAATGCCTTTATTTAATCCACTTAACTGGCATGATGATAGCAGTGTTACTCAACCATCCTATTAAAGCTTTTAGTTACTAACTGTCCAGCTGAAATCACCCAACTTTTCCTGCTATGTGCTAGTGAGTATTAGCATCACCAAACTAAAATCAACAGATCTTTGTGTCTTGCATTTATATTTCAGCATTTTGCTGAAAATACTTTTTATGAATGTTTTTAATAAAATAACACAAAGTTTAACTTACTTGTGCTAAAGTAAAATGAGTCCATATGTATCTATTATTAACACAATGAATAATGACTACTGGTGAAAGGGCAACTGAATTATACTGCGTGAGACCAATAGGAAAACACTGAACTTCTGCAACATTACAAGCCATAATTTTCTGTGGCTATAATAATTTTCCATACCAAAATTAATTGAGATTGCTTTCCTTTTAAGAGTGTAATTCCCAAGACCACAGACCAGACACCATGATAAGGACAGCGACTGGTTGCTGAAATATTCTGTCATTTCCTTTTATGACACGCATTCCAGGAAGCCCTAGGTCCGCCCGTTCTCCACCACCACCCACTCTGATGTGCTCTGATGAGTTCAGGCAGTAATGGAAATCCCTGCATTCGCAGGACCTGAATCACGGCACGTAGCAGGCGGCCAGTGAAAAGCGGCTCTCTGTGTGCTTCTCTGCAGACCTGCTGTCTCCTCAAACCCCGGTGACCTGCATCACGTGGCCTCCTCTCCAGAGACCTGATTCTCATCCGAGCTACTAAGCAAAACTTCAGGATAAACTTACCAACTGAATCAAAGACACCTATTATTTAGAAAATGCAGATAGTTTACAAGCTCTACATTTCTGTTGTTTTAGCTGTAAAGATACTCTGACATGGGGTAATTACTCTGACATGGGGTAATTACTCTGTAATGGGGTATCAGACTATAAGGTGCGATATAAAGTGTGGGACAGCATAATAGCTGAATGCAGAGTGGCACTGGCACCAAGGCCTGGTACCTCATATTCACCCAGTGTCTGTGTGGGGAGTCTGCATATACTGTGTTGTATGGGATTCCTCTCAAAACCCAAAGCCATGAAGACATGTGATGGATTTGTGTCCCATCCAAAGTCCAATCTTAGTATCTCTAAGCAAAGTGTTAGAAATTCTCTGTGGTTGGACATTACCTGGAAGGCGTGACTGGCGTATCCCAGGCCCAGCTGCCGGCAGACCACCATCGCCTCCAGCGTCCCCCAGCTGTCACTGCACACGGTGCCCCATACCAGCGAGCCGTTTCGCTCCACCAGGACCTCCACCCGCCCCTCATAGGGGTTCCGGCCCCCGCCTAGCCGGACCTGGGGGGAGAAGCGCATGACCGGCATGTCATCCTCAGTGGAGGGTGGGGCTGGGGAAGTGTGTCTAGACCCGTCATCACAGAGATGCAGATTCAGGTTACACAAAGGGTCACTGCTGTTGTACCCTTGAAGGACTTCAACCATAAAGGAACTCTGTGAGATTTACCAAGAAGAGGAAACCAAGAGAAACTTATAACCATTATGTTTCTGGGCAGTGTGTGTCTGCTAAAAAAGTCAAATGCAGAAATTCAGCTACCCCAGATATCACTTTTTCTGCTAAAATACGCAGTGTGTCTTCATGGTTCCTCACCCTATCCTTGAAGCCCATGGCTGGCACGTTGCACCTGACGGCAGCGTCTTCCTCGTGGCTGCAGCCCAGAGCGTCCTTGTTGAAGAAGCACTCGGTGATGGACTTCTCGAACCCTGAGCACTCTACCTCGTTCATGTGGACGGGACCCATTCCTGAAGGCAGAAAGACACAAAAGACCTGGGTCAGCCTGTAGCCTGTTTAAGCGGAGTATGATTTTGGCTAATGAGTCTCTGTGGGTCTGACCAAGAATAGTCACCCTAGATGACACTTCCAGCCATCAGTGTTGTATCAATACTACATTGATAGACAATCCTGATATGTGCAAATAAAAGGTTGAATATTGTAATTTAATCTGCTTCATGGCTTGTCTGTTTGATCAGACGGGACTCTTTAAGTCCTCTCTCTCCCTTGGCTTACAGACCAGACCATTCCAGACATCTCACATCCTTCCCCTTGTCGAATTCAAAGCCTCGTAAAAACAAAAACAAAAAAAAACAGACTTTCCACCATATCCTCTCAGGATTCCCCGGACCTCGGGTTCTGTTTCCGTCGTGTTGTTATTCTGTAATTTACTGCCCTTTTACTCCAAATGATTAACTTTCACATAGTCTCATAGCCTTCTTGTAGCGACTTGAGTGATAGGACGGAAACACCAAAACCTTTCTTTGTTTTCACCGTCTGTTTGGCGGGGAACGGGGGGGGGGGGGCTCTCACAAAGGCAGTTGAACAAAAACAAGTTGTGAGCGTTAAACTCCGATTAACCACTTCAAAGCCGCGTTGCGCATGTTTTGCCAGGGTGTCGCTCGCATGCCTGCTTCAGCCGTGTGCGATTCATCATCTAACACAGTCACCAGTAAACGTTCCTTTGCCCTCGAAGAAAAACACCGGCCTGTAGGCTAATTACGCAAACCTCATTCACGAGGGTGATAATTTGCCAGTGGGCGGAGCTATAAATTACACAGCTGAAACTAACTGTATTGCTTTAATTTTACAAGAGATACATATATATTTTTCCCTTTTGTAAGTTAGTAAAAAAATACAATAAAATAACCTTCTTAGCGATGCCCTCATGTTCTCCACATTACTATGGTAAATGTGGGACTCCCCGACTGTTCCAGCCCAACAGAAATGGCAAGAAGTTGTAAAAGCTGTAAAGCAAGCAAGCATTAACAATTAGAAGTGGCAACCAGCCAAGAAACAGTAATTGTAGAGCACCGTTAAAGGGCCGGCGTCCACAAAGGCGGGGCCATGGTTAACCGTGCTGGAAATACTAAAGGGATCAGTCACATGACAGGCTGTTTGCAACATCGCAGTGCTGCGACCGCGTTTTCATCACTCGGCGTACTGGAAAAAAGAGGACACAGTGTTCCCCCAGAATTAGTGCCACCTCTAGTTCTGCCTGCAAAGTTATTTGCATATTGTGAGTGTTTCATCTAATGGTCCTCATGGGGAGATTTCAGCTGACATGGGAAAACTTCTAGCAGATTGTACTTATTGCCAGTTTCTGGAATAAACAAAAAAATCCCGAAGACCCCGAAATGGACCCTACAGACCTTCTTGGCAGGGAACAGCTCCCTAAATCCATTTGGTTTATTGAACCTGTCAGGTTTATGTGCTTGTTGTGGGTTCGGAGAGGTGGGTGGAGATCAGTGAAATTTTACGGTTTTGAATGTGTAACTGCTCTGTGGGGGGGGGGGGCGGGGGTGACCCCACTGACAGCCTTATGACTTGACTTAGCTTGAGACGAAAAAGAATTTAAAGCATCCAGCTACTAACAGCCTGCATTTGTCAGATTCATAAGTGATTGGAAAAAGGTCGTGAACGTGAGCAAAAGGCTTCACTTTCTGCACGTCATGGACAGAACATCCTGCTGGTACCAGAAACCAGAAGCAAGGGCTCCCGCCCACACTGCCCATCCATCACACATCTGGATCCTCCTTCACCCAGCATTTGGCCAGCAGATGCTGGCATAACATATAACAAATGTCCCTAATCTTGCACTATACTGTTCCTTCCTCTGTTCCTTCAGCAAAAAAGCCAGCTGTCTGTAACCAATTAGCCTTAGCGTGCTGCCTGATTGTCTGCAATGGGCCGAGAGGATTACAGCGTGCTGCTAATCGTCGGTCGGCAAAATCTCTCTTCATAAGACATTTCCACTTAGCAAAAATGACACTTGGCTAACGGGTTATAAACTGTAACAGTTAGCATGTAGCAAGAAATTACACCTAAAGAAACAAGCTAACCTTAACCCCCTGGGATCAATCAATAGTATTATCTGATCAGCGATATTGTGATAATTATCATAATAATAACAATTAGTTATAGCACAATATAATTTTTTCTTGTCCGATACCGATATTACAGTTTTGATGATCTTTCTTAAAATTCAAAATGTGCAATCTGTTGCCAAATTAAATATAAAAATAAATCATAAATCATCACTGTCTACCCTTACTAACCATTTCTAGTCATTGAAGAGTACATGTAAGTCTCCAGCACAAAAACCTTTTAAGTAGTAATTAAACAAACTTTAGAAAGAGTACAAGTCTGTAGTAATCTAGTCTGCATTATGTTTACTATGTTCAGACGTCACGATTAGCCTAACATACTTTGCATTCTGCAGTTTTGCTTTTATCTTCCTTCAGTGTAAAGTACAGTAATCCCTTCGTATCTGCGAGGGTCAGGGGCGAAGGACCCCATGAACGTGAAAATTTGTGAAAACTTGGACCCCCCCTAAGCCCTACCAATAACAGTCGACAGGCCTGAACGATGACATAAAAAGTTGATTTATTACCAATTTCTAAACAACCTGTACTGTACTGCACACTTTGTGCGTCATCTAAACGGGATCGGGCCCGATCACGTGGTTTCAGACTCGATCGAATCGGACGTTACCTCCCGATCAGGACTGGGATATATATGTATATATATTCTCATCATTTTTTAGCACAACTATAGTTGTGCGGTGACACAGTTAGACCTCTTGACTCCACACAGAAACAGCAACGCGTGCGGCATGACATCACTGCATTGCAGAGACGCTATTGGTTAAATGCCGGCAAAGTAGAACACGCATCGAAGCAGCTTGAAGCGGAAAGCAGACAGAGTTGTTGAACGTTAAAATAAGGTGAATTAAATAAAAAATAAAGAACATCCTGGATCTGTTTCTTCGCTATTCTTTACTCTTTTTTTATGTATTACAGAAGTATCGGACCGGGACTCGGTATCGGTAGATACTCAAAATCAAAAAACCTAATCGGGACATCCCTAGCCCTCGTATACACAAAGTTGCTACTGTACGTACTGGGAGCACAATGCTTTGGGCTCGTTATTAGAAACGAAAAATTAAAGGCACTGGAAAGTCTAAAGTTTAATGCAATAAATGTGAGATTCCACGGCCACAAAAAGGTGCAACGTACCCAAGCCAAGACTTTTAATATTAAAGATACATTATGCACTTACACTATTAAATATTGTTTATCACTATTATTCATTTATGATTTTATGTGATCAAATCATTTTCACTATTGCTTATGACTTATTCGGCTAGTTTACGCAACATTCCGATAAGCTCCAAAAATATTCCTGTTTAATTGTTAATGTCCAACTTCGAAAAATAGCCAACAGCCGCTAATGTGAAATGCGCTAATGTGAAGGGTCACTGCATTTAAACACAGCCGACACGACAGCTCCGACATGCCCGTGTTGTGTGACCTGTTTCTAAGGGAAAACTGCATTGCTTTCTTGGATTATAATAATCCTTCCATCTTGCATACCTGCTTGTCCTATGCAGGGTCAGTCCATTGCAGGGCAATTTGTTAACTCCAGTTAACCTCAGCAAGTTGTTGACCTGTGGGGGGCAACCAATGAACCTGGAGGAAACCCCAAGGGGAGAATCTGCAACTTCCACACACATAGAACCAGGGTTTAAACCCTGAGGCCTCTTTCATGAAGCAGGATTTCTTGCTTAGCCGAATAACTTGGTAGATTTAAGGTAATCTAGGCTAATCTAGGTGAATGATGATAAAGTAAATTTAGGCCTGACCACCTTAAATCTGGTCTCCAGTGGTGTGAGGTTCTAGCCACCCTGTTACCACCTAGCTGCTGCAAATAATAATGATGAAAAATCAAAGTTTGGTCAAAGCTGCTAATGAAAGTTATCATTAAAGCTGATGAAAAAAATGTGATTTTTAGCGCAAAACTGACCTTTTATTAAATTGTTCACGTTGAATCTTTTCATATTTTGGGAATGTTAAGAAAAAAAGTCAACTGTGAAGAGGGCAAAGCTGCACTCCAGCAAGGTCCAATCCACTGGCCTCCGTCTATTTAAACCCCGGTTATCTGACGCATCTTATAGAACTTCCAGGAAATGCAGTTTACCTTTCTTAAATATTAACACTAAAAGTGGTTTATTTGGACAGCTTCATCCTTTCCCTCAGGATATAAATAATACATTTGTGTTAGGTGTTTGGCAGTGACCCAAGAGACCCCACAAAGGTCCGTGAGGACAGTAACGCTGGTGTGACAGACAGGCCGACGCAACGGAGCTGTTAGCACGCTGCTAGCAACACATGGAAACGGCAACAGACATCTGGAAAGTATTTAAAAGCCCCCACTGAAAAGTCTGGCTGTGAGAAATCAGCTCACAGGCAAAGATGGAGCTCTTTAGGTCAGCAGGGATTGAGTAACGGCAGAGATAGCATACAAACCGAGGCAGTGCAGAGAGACCTTTGACAATACTGATCATTCTGAGGATTAGAGCTAAGGCTCTATTTAGATTATTTGCTATTTTAATTGATATTCAGTGGAGATGAAATTTCCCCTGTGAGACTAAAGAAGTATGATGCAAACAGTGGCAACATCACACGTCCAATAGTTTAAATTTATACAGCGTAATGCTTTAATAAACATGACCCAGTAGCAGGAAGGGATGTTTCAAAGCTACCTTCCACTCCTCTGATGACGAATGAGTGCGTGAGGAGCAGGAGCGCAGTGCTGTAAAGGTGACAGAGGCAGGCTCACCCTGTCCCAGGCGCGCGCCGGTCAGGGCCTCGCGGGCGCTGCCGAACCCCAGCTCTCTGCACACCACGGTGGCCGAGCGCAGGCTCCAGTTGTCGTCACAGATGGTCCCCCACTCGCCGCTCTTCAGCACCTCCACGCGGCCCTCGCCCACGCTGGCACCCCCCTTCAGCCGCACCAGGGGTTGCTATGGGGGGGGGGGGGGGGAGACCGTTTCAGGAATTAGGTTCAAGATGGGGGGGCATGAACAAACAGGTCTGCTGTCCTTCTCTGCCCCGAATGGGACCAGCTACATTTGATTGGTCACGTCCTGCACCGGGTTCTCCAAAGCCAAGTCGTACATCAAGACCGATACCACATACCCACTGGCCGACCAGGAAACGGCCCGACATGCCAGACGGCCAGTGCGGCCCTGGCAGTAACCAATAAGGAGACAGCTGACGTCTCTGATGTGTAGCCACAATTTTTTTCAATGTTAAGCATGTTAATATAGAACATTTTATTAAGTTAATATTAAGCACCGCCATTTCTAAAGAGTACTCTGTTGGCTACAGTCATCGAGGTCGCAACCTTTTGGCCTGTTGTCATGCAGCCCGTTTGCTCTGTGAATTCTCATAAAGTCGCTTCACGTTCCCAGCAGTGGCTGCTTCTCCCGCTTCTACTCACATCATTGTCTCGGCACAAAACGTGGCGGCCGACCGTCAGCGTTTCGTTAACCATCCTGACTGATGTTTAGCACGGAAATGTATTATCTTCTCAAAATGGAAACATGCTTCTTATTTGTAGCAAGCAGCCAGTTCACCATAATGAGACAATGAAATGAATTTCGCTGTTTGCTGTTTCTAGGACAGCCACTGAAGCTGGGCTCTGTAGAGATGGAAAGGGAAGCTGAAAACGCGCCATCTTCATAAATCTTCAGGACTGCAGTGATTAAAAAATGCAGTTTGGGTGTATTCTTCTACTGTAGTTACAAAATAAACCCCACACTGGAAACATTTTCCAGTTGTTACGACTGACAGCTGCTGAAAATTGTGGAAGGATGACAGTTCACGAGTGCAGTGCAGATTCCCAGTTCCCAAGGCTGTGTGGGTTTGGGTCGTGTGTCTGTGTGCTTCCTGATTGTGTCTGATGTAACAGATCATGGCCAAGTACAGGTAGATGTGCTTGCAAACTGGGCTGATTTTGGATACTGTCACCCCCCCCCCCCCCCCCCCCACACCCTGTGTCAAAGTGATGAGACCCCAGGTCAGGCGCAGGTGCCCGTAATCACATTTAACTGGCCCCGGTCAGAAAAGGCTTCTCTACGGTGACTTTAACGCATCTCACAAAAGCGAGAGAGACACCAGCTTTAGATGGACAAGGAGGAAAAAGCCCCCATGTGACGGAGAAGCCAAGCAGCCACGTCTGAATAACCTTGAAGTGAGTGATGCGGCACGGCCGAGAACAGGCTTCCATACCAGCTTTGGCTACAGCTCTTAAACGTTTCTGACTTTTGATGTGTTGACTTGTGAAACGATTCATTCAAAGGAGCAGAAGGATGATAAACTTCACTATAACGATGCTCAGCCAGTCAGCTTCACCAAATGTGAGCATCACCCTGCGGTTTTTGCATTATGGCTCATGTGAGATCATCTGAAGCCCCTTTCCTGGTCAGAGACAACACAGGGCAGGGTTCAAAAAATTTCCAATCCTGGGGGTTGGGGTGGGGATGCAGATGATAAAATTTCGCAAGCTGGAGCCGAGGGGGTCGTGGATCCAACATGTGGCCGGATTACATCGTATTTCTGTCCAGATGCAGAGTCTGCCAATGGAGTTCCCTGCCACAGCCGTTACTGGGAGGCCTGCGGGTCTTTTCCTGTCTATCATGGGCTGCAACGTGTTTACAGGCAATGTCTGCTCGTCAGTTTCTGAGCTGGGATGGGGAAATGACTCCATTAGTATAAGTTACAGACAGTCTTTAAAGACGTGTGAGAGATGGTGTGTGTATGTGTGTGTACATGTATGTGCTTTTTTTCCGTCACCACAAGGAGAAACTCAATTTTATAAAAAAAATCTGTGAATGCAACCAAAAAACTAAAAAGTCTTGTATTTCATTTGGTTGGTAGGGTGGGGTGGGGGAAGTCACAGCTGGGATTGGGGTTGTGTGTGTGTGTGTGTGTGTGTGTGTGCCCCTGCGTGAGAGGGAGTTCCCTGAGACCCACCTCTAGCCGGTAAGCCTTCCTGAAGCCTGTCACTGGGCTGGGGGCAAAGGCCCTCCCGGGCACGCAGCTCACCACCGCCGGCATGCCCAGGCTGCAGGTGGCATTGCCCTTCCGCGTGGGCGGCGGTCCCAGCTTGCAGCCAGACACGTGAGCCTCGTTCCCTGTGCAGTTCATCGAATGGCCCCAGTATTTGTTCTTCCTCCTGAGAGCCACCATCCTGGGAACATGGGGGGGGGGGGGGGGACATTCATATGGGACTTAATTTGCTAGATCGTGCTAGATAGACATGGATCCAGCTAAATCTGTGACTAATGTATAACCACCGCAGGTTTGTAAAGCTGCAAGTCATTAGGGATCCTCTGCAGTCTTTGCACATCACACATCGCTGTCTTTATACACTGTATACAAGCAGGCCTGCTGTGTGTCTCGTTCCTGTCCTGCACAAGATGACCTCCAGTGATGATCTCTTTACCATGGAGAGATTTTTTGCATTACAAAAAAAAAGTTAAATAGTTTTCAAGCACTATGTAAAGGGAAATGTGTAAAAACTAAAAACAACAAGCTATTATGTGATTAACAAATACTACATAAAGTTTTCACAAAGGTGAATTTTTGACAAAGTATTCCAGCAGACTATTCTTTGACCATCCCCCCTGCCCCCGACCCAGGGACAGCTAACCTCCCCCCGTCAATGGTCCTGTGTTTTATATGATACATACTAATATACGATACGTAGTATTAATTACATTTTATTAGTCTTAGGAGTAACCAGATTTGCATTTCATTAAGAGCTGTATAACTATGCAGGTAACAAATAAATCTTCTATCTTCACACTGCCACGTCATCTTTATTACTCCAGTGACAAAAATGTGCATAACAGAGTCCAGCAAACACCTGTTCTTATCGACTGCAGCCTCAAAGCGCGTCTTTCAATACACCTGACTGCTAAAACTACAAAACACAGACGAACAGCAAAACATCTGAACTGGCCAAAATCAAGTAGGTCGCATGTTATGCTGAGCAAACGACTCATAAAGGAAACAGCGGGGTTTCCCTGTGCGGCCCAGACCCAGGGAGTGTCGCCCTTGCGGCTGGACTTTTCACCGCGACCAAGTGACTGCATCGTGCCAGGAACGCGAGGTCAGCGGGTGGCACACGCGGGGGTTTCCTACGCACTGTGTGAACCCAGGGTCCTTACAATACAAGCGTGAAGGAAATCTCCGCTTCCGAACGTCCGACCTGATGGAACATCCCCTGGAGGAAACCTTCCCAGCACCCACGCTTGGCTGGATTGGCTGTTCTTGGCAGGTATGATGAATGACATGAAGAACGACGGCGGAAAACAGCCACCGCTGCCCCCCCCCCCCAACCGACCACAGCTGTGTTGCTGGGAAACTACTCGTATTTCACGGGACGGTCATTTCCAGGGAGTCCGCAGAAGGCCGGGAAACCAGCTCAGCTCAGTGATCTATAGAGCAGATGCCTCTTGTTTTGACTGAAGGGTTCCTCTCCAGAACCCTCAGCCTATAAGAGCTCTTTAGCCAGACAATCGAAGTTA
>JAODKE010000125.1:25263041-25274040 GCA_026779605.1 Mormyrus hasselquistii
TTATACTTTTAAACCCCAACGGAACAGACCCTCTTTTCCGGGAAAGAAATGACGACCCAACCAAAAGGCCCCCCCCCCCCCCCCCCCACTTGAGGGAATTGTAAGAGGCTGGGTGAGGACTTAGCGTGGGATGCTCCACAGCACTGCTTGAAGTGGTGGGAGTGCAAACAGCCTTCAGTGATCACTGGAGTACAAACACTGCAGTGCAAACACCGGAGTGCATGCAGACAGCAACACCTCTTGATAAAGCTTTGCTCTGAGTCACACCCCAGCCCATTAAATACCAGGTAAAAAAAATCATGGGGTTCACTGAAGAGTAACATGTGGTCTTGACGGGAAAAGCCCATCGAGGTCTGAGGCGTAAGGCAGCCCCTCATTCCACATGAAGGCATTTTTTTGTATCTGTACTCTCTTTAAGCCAGTGGAAGCACATCAGAGTGTGAAATGGGCTCCTGTCAAATGTCATTCAAGGATCAGTATCTGGAATCAGCTTGTTGTACAGTCACTACTATTATAGCAAAATTCTTGTGTCAGTTATCAAAAGAGAAGAAGACCTAATACAACTGACAGTGTATTCAGTGCACTATAATGTAGACTTAATCTGCCAGCACACATCAAAAGCAACCGATGTTATAGATCATGACCTTGAGGTCAACATTGAAGATGAAGCTAAAATATAGATGTATGTACAACATACCAGCATTAAGTTAACCAACAATCAAAAAGAGATGATGAACTTCAGAATTCCACTAAACAAAACTTTTGAACACAACTAACACAATTTTGTCCCGGAAACCTCCAAAACGATCTTGTGAACACTTTGGTTTAAAAGTTATTTCCCTTCTCCACATCTGTTCTTCATCTTTGGAGATTCACAAAACCAAGTTCTAGCATGACTAAGCCAACCCCATGAGTGTGTGAATGACAGCCAGATCTGTCCAGTGGCGTTCACCTAAAGGGGTGGGAGCAGAAACTCTGTCCAGTGGCGTTCACCTAAAGGGGTGGGAGCAGAAACCCTTAAGTGTGGATTTACAGAGATCGTTTACCTCAATGTTGTTGGCCAACGCCCCGGTGAACCTGTAGCCTGGGATTCTCTTGTGACTACACAACACCCCCACATCCTCAGAGTGCTTGCAGTCAGACACCCCGAATCCATTGGAAGAGCACTCAGCCAGTGTCTTCTCTCTCCCTGTGCAGTGGACATTGTCCAACCAGATGTGGCCTAGGAGAGTTGGACACAAGAAAATGAACATTCATCACCCAGATAAGCGCTGCCCTGCCTGAGCGTGACACCATCTGATATTCCAGGAAGCCCCTTACCTAGTTCCCAAAGCAGTGAAGGAAACCTGCTCTGTGTACTCCTTTGTGTATTTCACTCCCCGAAGAAAGATCATATGAACATTTTTATCAGTAGTCAATAAACGTGGACTGAGTTTAGTCATCCAAAAACCCACAGACACATTATGACACTGAGGGAGGCGATTTGAATAAAACTTGTCAGAGAACTGCAGGGGACTCCAGAGACAGAAGGAAGCTGCAGTGATAAATCCATCCTGTGTGATGTAAGGGTATCCCAGCACTGACTTACGGCATGAGATCAATAAGTGTCACAAAAGCGTTTAGTCTAGAAACCTTGACGTAGGTGGACAACAATAATTCTGAAGGCTGTTAAAAATGCTTTTCCGAAACCGACCAGTAAAAGCAGAGGAATTATATAGCTGTCAGTTACTTTGATCTTGACACGATCGAAAGAACTTTATCTTTAAGCTCAGGAACCAGTGGAAAGCGATGTGTCACCTTGCCAGAGCACTTGTCTATTCAGGACCCATTCGTGTCAGAAATGCTTTGATGTGTGCAGAGGCGTTTACACAGGTAACAGAACAGCAGGGGTTAATCCAGGACATTTCCGCGTGTAACAAAGCAAACACGGACATTACAGAGAAAATTATTTAAAAAAACGGCACAGTTGGAAGCATTAGTAACATGTCTAAACAAGAATCTTTAACTGAGCCACACAACATTTAAGACTAATGATGTAGGTGTGGACCTTTCCAAAGAATATTCATTTTAATATTATTCTATAAATAACAATTTTTAAAATAGAACAGAAAAAAACAAACTTTAAGAGATGTCTTGTAATAATGGTACAGTAAAACTTAATTACAAACTGTACAAAAAAACTCATTTAAGTAATGTTATCAGCCAAGTGCCGGTAACACTATAATTGCATAATATATCTGCCTATAACAACTTTAGTTAATGATTTACCCAGTACAGCATATAAACTCCTAATTGTGCATCTAATTTGCTCTTTGCCAAAGAACCTAAATTTTCTACACTGCTTTCACAACATACCTGAAGGACCCGTTAATACAAGTAACATGTATGTGCTCCTGAAATGACGAGTTGCAGCTAGTTAGACCATCAGGATCGGCTCACCTTCTCCTCGGCCGTACTTGGCAGATGGGGACCAGGAAGTGGCCTCCAGGAAGCCCAGCTGTCTGCAGACCACGTGAGCGGCATGGATGGAGAAGTCATCGTCGCAGACCGTGCCCCACTCGCCGTTGTAATACACCTCCACCCGGCCCTCGTTGTGCTTGCGCTTGGTGCCCGCCAGTCGAAGCTGAATCTGGGGGCTCTCGCTCTGAGCCTGGCCCGAGACCCAGAGGCAGACCAGGGCGGCCAGTCTACAGAGCAGGGACCAAGGCACTGCCATCGTGGGATCCGGGGGAATGACTGTGCAGATGGTCTGAATAGGAACATAACACAAAGCACTTAATCCACCATGTGCTCCTAATTACAAACTCACCAAGTCAATAGTACAAAAAAATCCTGATATTAAAATTTTGAGTATCTGCCAAGCCAGGAACCAATATCATATTTTCCCCTTTATCACACTAATCATTAAATTAGGTACTTGTATAAATACATTTCAGTTAATATGGTAAACCATCTGCATTTAGTGTTGCAGTGGCATTGTTTAGGGATGTTAAGAATAGGAAAATATAATGGTTATGTTGTTCAAACAAAGGCTATGCCACTGCGCTACAGGAAGACATCCACAGTCTTTACTGCTTCTTTGTTTTATTCAGTAACAAATTTCACAAAAATCACAAATCTTTCTTATTTGGCAAATTGTGCAATCTGCTACCAGATTATATATAATAAAAAGGTCAATCATACAAATATCACTGTATTTCTATTCAAATATCTAGAATATTCTATTCTATTTCTCTTCAAGTACAAAAAATTCAATATACAGTGGAGCTCACATAAAACGTTTCAGTAGTAATTAACAAAACTTTAGAAATAACACAACAGGTCATGTGACCCACACTTTTGTTCACGGTTTGTCGTGCAAAGGTTTTGAGATTTTTCACATGAGACCTGGCTCTGATGGAAAATCAGACTGGTTTCTTACTCACCCATCTGATGTCCAATCTGGTATTTTTTTGCCAGTACTGGCCTGATAACAAAAGTGGGTACTGGTGCCTTCACATTATAAAAATCATTTATTATTATTCAATCATTCGTTCATTCCTACTTGTGTTCTCGTCTACCTGTTTTACAACATCTTCCATTGCCGAAGACCAGTTCCAATACTAAGAACAGAAGTACGGAAAACAGTAAAAATCCCCAGATATTGGTCTTGTTCTGCCCCAAATACCAAGGGCACATCAGTTGCATCCTCGCAGAACAAGACCAATCCCATCAATCATTGTGCCTCAAGTTCGTTCTGAAAAGTCAAGTTCGCAACACTGGTCTTGCCAAGACCACAAGTATGATCTTTTAGTTCTTGGTATTGAGATTCACCTATAATCTCTTCTGTGCTTGATGTTGAATGCAAGAGTGCAATCCTTTGGCCCCGTGAAAATCATGGATCATGGTTTCAAGGGGCTATTTACAATACAAATAAATTCCCTGAAACACCTGAAAAGTATTTCCAACTTTTCCTAATAAATTTACGTTGGGAGTAACTTGCGTTAATTGATTGATTAATTAATTATATTGATTAATTTATTAAATCAGCAAACGCTGAATTATCCAAAGTAAGCTAATGACAGTCTGCTCCACGCCCCACAGACAGTAACACGGTAATTACTGTCATTAGTGATTATTACCGCTGTCTTCCCTGGGCACCGGAGGGCTTTGGTCTTTCTGACATGATAATGTCCGTTTTAATTACAAGGGAAGGGAGGGCCAGGCATACCAAAGGAAAGAAACTGCTTATTCGCTAAGATTCGCTTGTTTTATAAACTTTTTATTACTTTGAAATAATAATGTAAATTAATATTAGTAAATAAATATAGTAAAAGTTTAAATATTTAATATCCCCCTGTTCCCTTTCTACCCTTTGGGGCACCCAGGTGCCCTCTTTGAACGGACGGCGCCCCTAATATATGTCTATACTATCTAAGCCACGGTCCGGCCCTGGTTGGTTATAACACTTCATAAGCTCCGATGAAGCTCTCGTCTATAAAGCATTATACATACCTTCATAATACATCATAACGTTCAATATAAGAATTAAGGATGCTCTGTGCTGCATTAAGAAGGTATCTATAGTGCATTATAGATGACAGCTTCATAAAGCATAATGCATAATAAACATGGTTATATGGTGTTATCCCTTTTCACAAATATTCATAGCCATGTTTATTATACTTTATGAATGCATTATGATGTGTTATGAATGTGTTAATAGATTCTTATAAACATGGCATTCATAGAAAGCGTTACCATTATTTCTTTATAGAATAATACATACCCGATAATACCTCTCAATTGCAATAATAGCTCTTAATTGACTTAATATCATTGTACTGATGCTACTTGCCATTATTCCAATGGCCGTACCGGAACTGTCCAGGGATAAGCAGCTGCATGATGGATGGACAGATGGACAGAGTGTTCAGGAGTTGCAACCCACACAAAGAACGGGACAGAGTGATAACAGAGTTATTTCAGTGATCTGGAATGTTAGCTATTTGTAAAGCAATAGTCCTGTGAATGGGGATCTCAGGGCCCAGTTGAACAGAAGAAATCTGATCGGATTTCAGATTGGATCATACCTTGAAAATGGGCTGTTCAAAAGAAAAAAAAATGATTCTGAAATATCAGATTAGGTCACATAATCCAGTCCAGATTTTGATCTGGATCAAACCTTTTTAGTAGGATCGGGATACCTTGAATGCAAAAATATCAGGATTACCCCGTTCCCAGCAAAAGGGTGGATCGGAGATGGATTTCAGGAACTAAGTGCAATAAAACTTTAAAATTGCTCAAATAATACACCATTTGTATCATGTAGTATTTATACACATTTATTTTGCTATGCATTTGTTCAATTGTTACAGTGATAAAATAGATATTCTGCAAATTAAGCCTTTCAATAAAGTGTTAAAAGTTACAGCTTTCAATACAGTAAGTTAAAATGGGGATTTTAAAAAGTGCCCCAAACAAAAAATACCCCATTATCAAACACAAATAGTACATTTAATTTTGACTATCATTTATCAATGTACTGTATATTATTTATCAGAGATGTAGCAGTAAAAAGTGTTTTCTAGCAAATACATCCCTTGTTATTATTAATTGCTGAATATTTATCCTTTTTATCATTTAAAACATTCAAAATATCCACATTGTACTTGTGAATTATCTATTTTTGTTTACTTTTATTCATTTGTTGTTGTTCAGATGAGGGGTCTCACTAAAAGAAACTGAAGGGCATGTTTGTATAGTTTTATTGTTCTGTTTTCTGTTTCCTAAAAAAACACTTAAAGTGGCACCACGCTATCTGTTCTACCTGTTGCTCTTTACATAGCTGGTAGCCCACTCTGTGATACATTTACAGTCCTGTTTAGAACACTAATCAGGATTCGGTAATCCTGAAAAGCTTGTATCTGGATCAGGATGTTCCAATCCAATGTTGCTTTGAAAAACTCACAAGTAAGATGTATTACCTAATTCTGATCGCAAAACAAGGGGGTTCAAAATCAGGATCATTTTGATCTAAATTAAACTTTTCAAACAACTGGGCCCAGGTGTTTAATGGCAATGCCAGCTGGCCAATCAGCAGGTCAGGTTTTTGGTACTTCATGCACACATGGAATTACACAAAGATGCCTGGACTTTCTTTTTGGCTCAGACTGTGGGCTTCTGGTACCTTCTTTGTTTATCATCAGGGACCTTTTGCTCAGATAAGTCAGTAACCTGTCATTGATGGGGCCATTCAGAGACATAAACACACAAATTAAACACAAAGACCTTCAGAGGTCTTACCACTTTCACAAAAATCACTTCTTATGGTTTAAAAATCAATCACTTTCGTGTTAAATTAAATTACTTTATGATCTTATAAAAAGCTACCAGCACCAGCACACATACATATGAAAGTCTTTTCACAGTGAATCACTGGAAACATACAACCTCCGTGGCCTTACTGAAACCCCTCACGGCAAATTCCTGATAACAGGCATATAACACTTCTGCTTCAAACGACCACGTTTCCAGCTTCTTGGCAAAACAAGTGTAAAACAGTGTTTCTGCTCAGATGGCTTCTCACTAAATATCTTTGGAGTCGCACGTTGTAAAACTTAACTTGTCCTGAAATGCCCTTTAAACCGCCAAGATATACTCATCATAATTGGAACAGATACGTGATTTCAACAATTTCGTGATTATAGACCTCGTTCCCACACGGAAAATGGGCATCAAACTACAGTGACAGCCCCCAGAAAGCCTATTAAAAATCCATAACTCGTTAAAATGGACTGGACCCCACAATGACTGAGTGAAAATGCGTAATCTATTATTTTTATGGTCAAAAACCCTAGACACGGGATCACCTACGCAGAGAAAAGTCTGTTTATTTGGCCAGGGCTGTATAGAATCACGAAGGACTTAAAATAACAACACACGGTGTGGAATGCAATACCATTTAAAAACATATGCTTTAAACGCAAGAGATCAGTCACATACATCCCCAAAACCAACAAAAAAGGAATCGTCTTGCGGCTACATGTCACGCTATACATCTCATAGATTAATAAAATTCAGGATGAAATTTTCAGCGTGATGTGTTACACATCGCAGAAGCAGTCGTACTCCCCAGATTTGGTGTTGAATGATAAAATGCGAGTGATTTCAACAGACTGTAATTTGAGTACCGACAATTTTCGGTTACTGTTTGAGAGATAAAATGCATCATAATCAGTGGGGGTCGACTGGGTACGATTTTTAAGTCACAACTATAACTATTAAGTACTGCACAGTCGACTTAGGTTTTTATGATGCATTGATGTTTGCAATAACTGTCCATACTCAACAAAACACGACCCGTGTTTAAATATATATCTATACATTGCGCAAAACTATATTGTTTATTTGATAATAATTCCAAAAATCCCAACTAAACAGTATATCTTGCAGTAACACCAGTCGCATGTATTTGTAACGGTTTCTGAAACATAACGTTAAGCCAGACTGAAACATGTTTCTACTAAACAACTAAAAGATTTTGTGCCAGTTTCGGCGCTGCAATCAAGAAAACTAAGACTTGCGGAAATCTAGACACCAGACAAACAAAAATCACGTATAATTTCGTTCTTACTTGGAAAGGGAACTGGGAAATTGAGGATGTTCTTCTGCAAGAAAGAAATCTCCGAGTCGAGCAACACTTGCAGGCGCCTTAACCGCACCGCTTCTCTCCGCCGGCCCTCCTGCGCAACCGCAGCTGGAGCGTCTGCAGGAACTTTCTCCCGTCCAGCGTTGCTACTCAGACTACAGACCAATCAGGACCGGGAACTGGCGCTTCCCTTTTCACGCCCACGGCTATCACTGATGCACCTACCCACCTGTCTCCTTAAGCTGTAAATTACCACCACATATGAATGCCAAGAAAACTTCCAGTAATCCAATTATGTCTACATTATTTGTTATGAAATTACACAGTAAATGGATTAATATTAGTTAAAACAAATAGCGAATAAAGAAATCCATCAGCTAAAAAAAATCCAATCTATCCAGTTGTTCAGTTATCGTTCATAGGTTGTATGCTCTGCGCATACAGTACAGGAACACTACCACTGTATTCTTTTAATACAGAGCTATTTAAAGACAGCTTCTTCAAATTTCTGTATAACTAATAATGTATGAATTTTAAATTTTGTTTTCTGTCTCGGGGATACTCCATTTTCCCACCAGATTCAAATTCCATCAGCGACACAAAGCCAAGTATCACACTCCGATATTTACCTGCCAGGGTTCACAGTCCACTACCCCCTCAGTAGATTTCGCTGACTGGAGTTGGGTCTCCTCGGCACGTTTTGTGATCTCCATCTGTAGCATGTCGTTTGAAATTGTCATCGTCAAAGTATACTGTTCCGAACAGACACTTATATCATACTAATACGATATACTATTTATATACGGCATTTATGCTATGATCAAGGGTGGTTTTGTTGTCACTTCATTGTCACACTCAAAAAGTCACTTTGGTCAGTTCAGTGTTGTGACTATTTCTGAACAACAGATAGGGGACACCTATACGCTTTTTATTTCGAGACAATTAAAACTACAATTAAAGATGTAGCATATAAATCCTCGTGCCCATACTTCATTATCATTTGGATGATGTTATAACTACTGAGCATAATAATACGTTAATGGAAAACCAATACAGTTTTAGAACTGCCAGGTGAGCCCAAGCGTAATACATGTATTCGTTGAAATGTCGCGCCCTGGTGGCAGATCATTTGAACTGGTCTTATCAGGTATGAAATTAGGTACACACACACACACACACACCATACACACACGCACGCACACATTGTGTGTGAGACCTCTCTGCGTTTGCCTACTGCGTCTAGTATATGTGATCGATACTTATTCTGTTTGGACTTTTTAAGGACAGCGACAGCGCCCCCGTTCAACTGAGGCTACTTCATGTTGTCCTGTTCCTAGTGACGGTACAGAACACGACAAAATCTACCAAATTTTCATTAATACGTTCTTTGAGATTTGAAAACCGATTCGACTGGTTAAATTAAGGGACAATGAAAGCAAAACCATCATTCCATTGCTTTGCATCTTATTTAACTATCACCCAGAAAAACAATTCGAAGGGTTTACAACACACACAAATAAACGAAGTAATCATGCCACCCTTCCATTCATTATATACCGCTTTATCCATTTGGGTCGCGGCGAAGCTGAAGCCGATCCCAGCATATTGGGGCAAGAACCAGGGTAAACCCTGGGCTGGTCGCCGTTCCACCACAATGCAGAGGCAGGGTACACCCTGGGCAGGTCGCCGGTCCGCCACAATGCAGAGGCAGGGTACACCCTGGGCAGGTCGCCGGTCCACCACAATGCACACCAAAATACAATGGCCATTTTTGCTTTGCTGTATCAGCTCGTTTTCATTTTCAAAAAGTACAGCTGTGGCCAAAAGTTTTGAGAATGACACAGATATTAATTTTCACTAAGTCTGCTGCCTCAGTTTTTATGATTGCAGTTTTTGTATAGCCTACTCCAGAATGTTATGAAGTGGTCAGATGAATTGCAATTAATTGTAAAAGTCCCCTTTTGCCATGAAAATGAACTTAATCCCAAAAAACTCATTTCCACTACATTTCTGACATGCCACAAAAGGACCTGCTGACATCATCAACATTTTGAGTCCATGGTCAGGAAACTCCCCAGACCTTAATCCCACTGAGAACTTGTGGTCAGTCCTCAAGAGGAGGGTGGACAAACAAAAATCCACAAATACTAACTAACCTCAAGTATTGATTATGCAAGAATGGACTGCCATCAGTCAGGATTTGGCCCAGCAAGCTAGAGCAAATTGCAGAGGTCTTAAAAAAAAGGCCAACAATATTGACTCTTTGCAACTGTCAGGGTCAGCTTCTGTTGTCCCTCTGCATCCCTTCCCCATTTGGCCAGCAGGTGTTGCTGGTCATCCCGTCCCTCCTGTTGTCAGTCTTTGTGTTTTCCCTCGCTCCCTGCTGGCCACGTGATTCCACTCCGTCTTGTGTTTGAATCCCGCCTCCTCTGTTTTTGTATTTTGATCCCTAGTGTTTCATGTGTGAGTTTTCTTGTTCCTGTGTCTTGTGATTTATATTTGTTCCTTATGCTCCTGCTTGTGTTTCTACCTGTCTGTTATTCCCCCAGTGTTAGTTTCTGTTTTCCTTATTTCTTTTTCAGTTCTTAGTTTTAGTTCCTTTAATTATTAGTTTCACCTGTGACCTGTTTTCCTAAGCCTGTTAATTAATCTCACCTGCTCTTTGTTAGTCTTGTTACTCCTCTGTATTTAAGTCCTGGGTAGGGACAGTCACTCAAGATCTAATCGATGAGGCTACCGCCACTATATGACAGGCTACACCCGCAACCACGGCACCCCAGCCGTGCCTGGCTGCCTCACAGAATTTCTATTATGTAATTATTTAGGCACAAAACATCCTCCCTGCTCCAGCAGGTAGAAAGTGATGCTGTGAGTGAGGATTTGTCATTTATAAATTAGAGTGACCCCTGGAACATTAGCAAACAGACGGTGGTTGTAATTGGCTGAGATTTCCAACACACTACAGCAGCTCTCATGTCTGTCCTGGAAGGTATTCCAGAAAGCAGGTTATGTGACATACCCGGGTAAGTTTAAGGGTAAGTTAGTGGATAACCTCAACTTTCGTTTCCAAAAACGGAGGTAACTTTCTGGGTATGTACGTAACCATAGCAACTTACTCTCTGAAGATAACCTGCTCGGTTGCAGGTTATGTTCCAGGGTCAGTTTGTTACTGGTTACTGAGCATGGCGTGCCCTTTTGATGACGATCTGATCCTGTGGACGTGGAGGCTCAAATTATACGAGGTTTTTTTTGGCAGGTTTGTCCTTTGTAGTAAAATCTTTTTTTTTTTTTCTCTGCCCACCACCACCCCCCCTCTTTGGAGGACAACTTTATTTTACATTAAATTCAAGTATACACAGTGTGGCTGCT
>JAODKE010000125.1:25294855-25314650 GCA_026779605.1 Mormyrus hasselquistii
AAAAAAAGACTTCTCCGTGACAACCTGGGGCAAAAACCTCTGGATGGGCCCCTTAAAAAAACAAAAAACCGGGTGACCCCTCCCCCCCCCCCCCCCCCGAAATGTACTCTGCTCGTAATGCTGATGCACGAAGGACAACCAGAAAAACTGCGTGTGTCCTCCCCTCCTTCCCAGGACCATAAATATGCTTATATAAAACCAAAAATATGACAGGCAGAAACGCAACACAAACTTTTCTGCCAGAGGTGGGTATTCCGACAGGAACGGGGAGAAGAACTGGATCCCGTATGAAGTACAGTGCATTGTTACTCACTGGAAGCACTGGGAACCACAGAAAAAAAAAAAACAAACCAAGAACGGGGGAGGAAAAATGTATGTGTTATTTCTGCAGCGAAAGAATGTTTCCATTTCATATTAATAACAGTCTTGGGGGGGGAGGAGGGGGGCGTAAAACTCGTCTTTCGGGTTCGTATTTATGCGAGTTACACACTGGAATGTTCCATAGGAGAAGGTGAGGGGAGGACGCCTGCGATGATCATGAGCTAAAGGGGAGGAGATGCCTTCTGCGGCTCGAGGTCTGGGCAAACAGGCAGCTGAGCTTCCAGTTTGGCCGGAAATCATCGGTCCAGACGTGCACAGCCCGATGCAGGACTCACTGCGTGGAAGCTCACGCCGATGCCATCTGAGGCAGCAAACCGGCAGGGTCAGCTCCCTCGCAGTAGATGCGGCACGAACACCAGCCAAGTTACTCTCTGACCCTCAGCCATGCTAAGTGTCTATTATGTTGACAATGACAGAATAATCCGGCATGTTTACAAAAGAGATGCAAAAAAACATCTTCGTCCTCCATGTTAAGGGTGACACTGAGGTAGGTAGGTGGCCACAGATCTTGGCTGAGAGGGACATGCCAATACATGTCACTTGAATGACAGCAACACGTTAAGCGCTGCAGCGGTGATGTAACCACGTGTGACATGTGAAAACAGGGCGTTCAGTGGCCAATTCCCAAGGGAGAGGAACGGCAGGACCAACCTGACATCTGTGGACACAGCATAATGTTAAAATGTAACCGGGCCAGTTCTGGATGGAACGGGGGAAGGGTTTGGTTTCTGCATCACACCTAACACGCACTAACGGTACACTCTGTGCCTGCGGCAGATTCTGTTTTCCTGTTTTGGTTGCCGTGGCAACATAGGGCTGATGACGGATATGGTGCATGACTTCAGGCGGACGGCGTTAGCCGACCTGGGTGCTCTCACCTGGGCTGTCTCTGGCCTGGTCCTCCAGCTCTGCCGTGTGCTTCCCGCCGCTGTGCACTGGACTCTCCGCCTCTGGAGTCTCAAAGTGACCCTCGGAGTCCGAGCTGCGGACAGAACAAACGGCAGGTGAGCGCGAACCCTCAGATCCGTACACTCTCCTGACCCCAGGGATTGTCTTTGCTGAGGAAAGGCAAAAACATCAGGAGTTCTGGATTATTATTTCACAGATGTTTTTTAGCTTTTGTGTCACGCAATACGACTCGGTACAACTGAGGCGATTCGAGTCGAAAACCACATTTGTCAATCTAGGACCCTTTGTGAATTGGAAGCCTTCGAGCCTCTTTCTGTTAACCTCCCTGCTATTGGCTGGCCAGTCAAAGCACTTTACAGTTTGATTGACACAGTGTAGACCCTCCCCCTTGTTGTTTTGCCAGCCGGGCAGCATGGAACACCATTTCTTTGCCTTCGGTGTCTCTCAGCATATGCACAGGAACCTCAGTACATTGTTATCTGAGGGTAGTAAACAGGCAGAGGGACGGCAGCCAAGGCAGAGCCGCTCTCGCGTGAGGCTACCGCTAGTCTGCAGCCCATAAAGCATATGGCCCGGGCACTGCCACACCAGTGTAGATCAGGTAAGAAGATGCGTCAGCCCCCCAGCCCCCCCCCCGAGAATCGACCAACACTGACCACACACAGGCATCTTCTCACACGGGCAGGTGGAGCAGCCCCACCCTGGATCCGATGGATGACCCAGTCCTCACCCTACGCTGTTGCCCCCTCCCAACTCGAAACACACTCTTCCTAACCAGCACATAAACAAACTCGCCTGCCACCCGGAGACTTCTCGTCACGAAAGAACACTTCCTCTTTCGGCTCCCCCTCGGCTCCCTGCCTTCTTTCTTCCTCCTCTTCCTCCTCTTCTTCCCCCTCTCCTCCACCTCGTACCGCTGACCAGGTCCACTTGGCCCACTGCACGGGTGACAGCCACGACATCTCCGCGAGGTTTTCCCTCCTGGTAACTCGGGTCTCTGCGATCGGTGAGGCTCCGCTCGCTCTCTCTCACTCACTCTCCCTCTCTTTCTCTCTGTGTTGAGGGGCAGACGTCGTTTCTGTTACTCAGCCAGCCCTGTCACCCTGCTCCCACGGTGTGGTATCCGTTCCTCTAGCCTGTCTCCGTCAACACCAGCATGTTGTCTTCACCTCCGGCAGGCTTTGCTATCTCCTGTCTCTCTGACTCCCCTCTCCCCCGGCCCCGAGAGGAAGTCTGCTCCACAGCGCGCTCAGAATACCACAGCGCTGCACATCAGCTGGTTCCTCGGAGAGCGGCCCTAACCCCACCTACACCGGCTCTCTCTCTCTCTCTCTCTCGCTCGCTCGCATACTGACTCAGGACCAGCCTATTGTGAAACAGAGGAGGGAGTGGAAGTTTCTGAGCGCTGCAGGGCTTGCTCTTCGCATGTCCCCGTCAACCCTGTTGCCGTAAAATGGTACGACCCTGCCGCTCTGAATGGGAGGAAGGCTGCGGGTCTGTAGCATTCATGTGTAGGGGAAGAGCGAGCAGACCAAGGGGCACATTCCACAGGAGGGGTGCTGCAGCTCCTTCCTCCAGCCGCTAACGCTAACCGCTGCCATGCCCGTTCAGCACAGGCCCCCCAGGTGACTAAGTGGGTGGCTGACATCCCCTCCCCCTTGTGCTAAAAATATGTCAGACTTGCGTGCACGTGTTCTTGTCAGATGCCTTTTTAGTTGTCGTTCCAACGTTCCAACGGTGTGGAAGAAGCTTCACAGAATGACTTAAAGTCACAGAGGAAAAAAAAAAAAATTAAATCACAGTCTCTCACCACATCGTTCCCCTGCCATGTGCCAGAAATGTACCATCAGATGTTCCTTTGTACCATGTTTTCGCCTCAGTTGCACGCTGCTGTTCTGACAACCCGTGGAGCAATATTGTTTTCTATACACAGTAAACGGCAGAGGAGATATTTCAAATCACTAGGGCTGACGACCCCCCCCGCCATTTGTCAGACGAGATTCTTAAGAGGCCCAGGTCTGATGAGCCTCTGATTCCATCGCATAACTCAGTAAGACCGAAGCATCAAAGGGTTTTGGGTTTCAAATGCGAAGGCAGGCAGGAGACAGAGAACAGATGCGACTGCAGCGGCAGCTGAAGCTGTAACACGCAGAGACCTGCTCCCTCCACGCTTTCATCTATGGCGCTTAAACGGCCCTCGGGGGAGCTGTTAGAGCCTGAGGAAAAACTGACAAGAAAAAGAAACAGGATCTCATCATCCATCCGTCTGGGATTCATGTGTCGCTGCATTTCAGTTCCCCCGGACAACCCTGGGCCAGGAAGTATGACGGCATCTCGCCACGGTTCAGATCTGGAGGCACTGTCCTCGTCACCCACGGAGACTTTGCCACTCCGTCTCTTACAGGGTCCGGCTTCACAGTCACTGCTGGCACTCGGGAGTCTTGGGAGGTATGACTGTGTCTGATTATGGGGCTGCCTTTACTTCCACGTTTCATCTCCGAGGACACGCTTTGAGCAGGCCAAGGAAAAACAAGGTGGAGAAGCTCAGGTGGATCCGAAGAATGTCATGAATTCTCCGCCCCTGTCTCACACATCCCCACCCCCAGCGAAGCAGCCTGTGGTGCCCGGATAGGCCGTGATTCTCAGCTGGTGAATCCGATAGGAGAGCCGTGATGTACAGGAGAAGCACGCTGATAGATCTCCTGCTTAAAAGCCGCAGGGATCCTGACACTAACTGTACCACTGAATGGGCCCCAGATCCATCTGTCCGTACAACCACAACAGAAGCACAGCAGGTCTGTTAGCTTTAGCGTGTTAGCGACAGTTGCCATCTCGACAGGTACTGTATATTTAGGAGATTTCTATACACAGAGCCAGATGAGGCAAGCAGGGAAATTTATTAGCAATTTCCCCCAAAAAAATCACATAACTGAGAAAAACCCTCCTTCGGTATACTGAAATAATGAAAAACTGCGGCCATTTTTGCCGACCTCGCCCGAAGAGGTGATGTTGTTCCTGTTCAGTACTGCAAGTGTGGTCATGAAGTAGGAGATCATGATGGCTGTTAAGGTGACTTATGCCTGTGCTACTGAGAACTCTCTCTCTCTCTGGCCCCATCCGAGGAGAAAAACCAGCTGCCTGAAATGGAATCCAATCCTGCCCCCCAACCCTTCTCATCGCTCTGCCCTGAACGAAGCAGGGGGACACTTCTCTGGTAAACAGCCAACTTCCTTAACCTTCTCTCCACACTGTCATTCCAGAGGGCAATAGATTGGAAACAAATGGGTAAAGCCTGCTGATCATGCACACAAATTAATATTGATTAAAGCTCTCAGTCTGCCTCAGAGGTGGAAAAAGAGCCATCTTTTCCCCGTTGTGTGATCAGTTACTGATCTAGGAGGAGAGTTACTGTTGTCCTCCATATTCTGTGAGAATGCCCCTTAACTTTTCCCACAATGCACTTGTCCGCTCCCATTTCAAATGAATCCAAAGCAGGAGTGAACAAGAAAGAGTGTGTCAGGTAGCCAGTGAAGGCAAGGATAGGACTCAGAAGGGGGGGCTGCAGATATCTTACATAAAGGAAACAGCCACAAATGGCCAAATGGGGTTAAGGGTTCTGCTGGAGCAGACAGGAGCGGCCGGCCCGCCCATAGCAACACAGTGCTTGTTTTGTGTCAGACATCAGAGAGAGTGGAGCAGAGGACTGGTGCCTTTCCTCAGGGAGGCAGAGGGAGGCTGAGGTACTGAGCATCAAGGCAGAAGGTAGAGCTATTTTTAGTCACAATGACACATCCTGGAGAATGCTGGGTATTTCAGGAAATGCCACAGTTGTATCCTGCTCTTTTGGCCACAGTGTAACAACAATGGAAGAACATTCATAAATTCTCCTAGATGCTTATCCAAGCACAGTAAACAAAATTACAGACAGCCTAGAAATTTCCTAAAAATATGATCAAATGATCAGTTTTATCAAAACTTTTGTCCAGATAATTTAGCTGCTGCTTTAATCCAACAGAACATCCATAACAATTATTTTAAACTGCTTTTTTAGGTATTTATTGTTGTACAACAGTTCTGTCACAACTATAGACACAAACACAGCTTTAATATTGGTGTGACAGAAAACATAAAAGACAACAGCAATAATTATATCAATGGTGTGGATTTGCATCATGGGCTGAACCTCCATTCTCTTTCCCACAGTTCTCAGTTATGACTACACAAACCAGTTAGGGCCAGACAGGGTGGCCTGGTTTAACCTCACCATCCTACAGACTAGACTCCCTCATATGGGGTATGATATCGCCAGAGGTCAAGATGACCCCTCCCTTGCCAAAACTGCTGTGATAATTGTCAAACCCATCTGGATGATAGATGTTCAGCTGCTTCTATTCATCTCCGAAACCTCAAACCCCAAACATATTCAACCATGTTGGGAACTGAAGTGGAGAAAGGCCATCTAGTGGTCATAAAAATTATGTGTGACGGTAACTGGATTCATCCTAAAAAAAACCATGGCTGTTTCATAAATAAACCAATGGTGTTATAATAAAGCAAAACAGGAAAAATGTGTAGCATAAATATTATGTCATTACACCTGCCAGCTACTGTAAAACAGGGCAAACAAGCACCTAGAAACGATTATGCATTTGTTTAATGAACAGGACAGAACCCACTCCTAGTCCATAATCACCTCAAACATAAAGAGAAGATATTCATGGGTCTCTGCTTCTAGAACCTTCTGCTGCTCCGTGTCTATGCACAGCGGTTCAGATTCCAGACTGTCCCGGACACCTGATCATTAATATCCGCCATTCTATCTGGAAGCAATGCGAACGGGGCAAGTTTGTGCAGAGCTCTCTCACTCAAGACTCAGGAACATACCGGAACTCTTAAAAACCAAGCCTACATCCAATTTATATCTTAATAGGCAGTCGTTTCTTTTATCCAAAGACTAAATTACATCTGACGCACAGACATACGCATTTTCCCCATAATTCAAAGCAGATTTTAAAAATATCAAAAGTCCATTTACAACTTTAAGACCTTGCAGCAAACTCTGCTGTTGACCCACTGACGTTTTTCAAGTATAAAAATACGAAGTCATACTACAAAAAAACAAGAATAAGACATTCAGATACATCAGCGAAATCCTGCGGCTACACAACGTAGCTCATAAAAGTTCTTAATAAGCTGAAGCTAATGGATATGAAAGAGATAAATAAATCACAAAAAAAAAGCAGTACAGAGACACGCAGTTGCAGGGAATGGCATTACAGGGCCGAAACCAGCCTACGCAACACAAGGGCTCCTGTATCAGAGCTCCCTCTGATAAATAAAAGTGCCAAGCCCATCTTGTTAAAAGCCCAGAATGCTTTATATCTGACAACTGAATGTGATAACTCTCCAAGCATAAAAAGTGACATATAGAATTAAACAGCACCAAACTGATCTATTGCGACGTCCTCTATCCAGATGAATGGCTCAGAGTGTTACTGTCCACCAGAGGGCGCCAGAAGAAAGCACAAGAGTCATGTGACAGTCTGGGGCCTTTTCCAGCCTTTATCTTACACGTCACAGCCAAGCATCATAGTTCGCCTGATGGATGCTGTAGCTCCACTGTGTAAAGCAGCAGAAATTAATTATAGGATCCCTTGGGCCATCAATGGAGGAGCAGCAGGGTTGGGGGGAGGGGGGGGGGGCATGTGTATAGAGGTATGCTCCAGTTCTGCTCAGAATCCAGATGGGCTTCAGAGACCTGTACTGAGAAGCAGAGAGGAGTAGCATGCTGGTGGAGAGCCTAAGAGCACAAGTCTGGCTCTCTACACCGGCCCAAGTGCTCCCCATCACGCCTGTGTCTTCTCTAGCTCTTTGTAAATCACAGAACGACCTGAGATCTACACAGGGAGGCTTAACCGGTTCAATTATCATACTAGGTGGCTGAAATGCTACATGAAGTAGCCACAGTGAACCAAAAGTCAGGATGCGGTACTTCCTGACAGCTGCTGGGATCACATTAGAGATCACCATCTCGTTTTCTGTCAGAGGCTTCTGCGCTGATCCCGATGAGCCGGCCGGTCCCTGCGGCCAGGAGACAGGGGCCTCATTGTGGCTGCTTCTCAGAAGCAACTGAAGCACAGTTAGCATATCAACATGCAAATAGTGCACTGCTGCATGACGCAGAGAAGAGGACTGTTAGTGCATCAGCCCACTTACTTCAACACTACATCACTGCGTACTAATTGCACGACGTCTGACTCTGTTGACAATGGCTTTTTTTCAGACCAGAGCTTCTCAGTAGCTGGCAGTGGACGTTAAGTAATAGTGATGGCATCCCATGGAAGTTGAGGTTGCAGGATGGTCTCTGGTTGCAGGATAGTCACAGCCTGATACAACCCAACTGGAACCAATGATGCCATGAAGAGGAGGACCATAAAGGATAATCAGGTTGCTAAAACACTATGCAAACACTGGTCACTTTCTTTGGACATTAAGAAGGGCAGTCAATGAACCCAGAAGAGTTTCCGAGAGCTACATCCCAGCACTGAAGCAGCCTCGAGCTTAGACCTCCAGAGGAAACTCGTGACCCAGGGCTCTGAGTATCCCCCAGTAACATTACTGCTGAGTACTGCAAGTCTTATACTCCTATATACCTGTATTTAAACACTAAATTTCTATTTTATGTTTTGTTTTTATCATATTTTTGAATGGCTGATGCTATATTTTGTACCATGCAACATCTTAATCTTATACATCTTAGCAACAAAAATAAAATTACTGGAAATTTCGCGGTAGTCGTCTTTCTGCAGAGAAGCAAAACATGGTGGACAATTCCAATACTGAGGCTTACTGCCTGAGCTATGCAGTTTTTTTCAGAGTCAGTCAGTGTTACGGACTAAATACTGGGTCAGGATAGGAGACAGGAGAACAAATTAAACCAGAAGAATCAGTGAAAATTGCCACCGTTTAGCTGAGGAGGAAAAGGAGGGCAAATCATGATTGAACGTTTCCTTTCCTTGGGCCTGAAGGGAGCCAATTCACCCTATAGACTCACTGTCAGCATTCAGTGATTCTTGAGGGACCAATTGGGTTCAAACACGGTGCTACATAATCACTAGATACATTCAAAATGAAGAACAACCAGTCTTATATAAATGCAAATTCAGTTCATTTTAAAAAACAGTATAGTGTACAGGTTGTTTTTTCCTGAAGCTAAATGAAACACATGAAAGATAAAAAATAGAATATTAGCATTTTAATTACATAGCAAACTAAATACCTAAAAAAAAAAATGGCAGTCAATCTTATAAAGCGTTTGGTTTTGTGGAGCTTGCTGGGTCTGGATGACCCCTCCAAGTCCTGGAGAGTTCTGGAAGTTTGCTAAGCACAAACCCAGATGCACTGATGTCAGATCAGCTGAACGGCGCAGATAGAAATGGATTCGGTGAAAACTGCTCCAAAATCAGATGTGGTAACAGTCTAGACACTCGACAAGTGAGCAGGTTGAGGTGCTTCACCCACCAGGCAGCCACCCATGGTCACACATCACAGCAAAACCACCATCTGATAATGAGATCTGTAATCGCTCCCTGTCTGACACTTTAAGATACAGATCAATATGTGTGTGTGTGTCTATACAAACAAAGACACACACGGAGTCACTGACGCAGCAGCTTCTGCTGCCAAAACTAACCCGGAACCTGTTTTTTTTTTTTTCTTTCTGCATTAGCCAACATGCATTTTCAGGGAACGACCTGCGTGGTGAGTACAGGGCAACCTGTTCTACTGCTTCAAAGAGAGGTAGGTTTCATCTGTTGACAGGGAATACAACGATTTAGACACTGACAGACTTAAAACGGCTCAGATTTATAAAGTGCCGTGGATTGCCGCAACCTGTTCGCACACCTTGGTAAATACAGGCTTCCTTTAAAGGGCAGCTTTGAGATAAGGTTGCAGGTTCTCAGAGGAGCAATAAAGCAAAAAACAGGAGCGAACAAAGTTCATTTCATTATGATCAAAATGAGCCCGCAATGAAGAGCAGGCAGCCCAGACAGACCGGGGCAGACACATCACCAATCCTGCTCCCAGCACAAGCTGCCGGGGGAAACTCTCGGCATAGAAACCCGAGCCCCGGTCCACAGTGGCTGGGACAGCTCACAACTCACCAATGAAGCTTGGCAGAGGTCAGAGAAGTTCTTCATAACTGAGAAATAGAGTGACAGCTGTCACAGCCACAAAGGAGGTCACCTGCGGGTGGAAGGGCATCATGTACCAGGAGAGATTAACAGCTTTGCACACTCACACGCTGTTGCTCTTGCGTCTGGAGGAACCCGACGCCCTTGGGGTCTTCTTCTGGTGGGTCAGAGATCCTCCCATCGCGACAGTGCGGACCCCCGTCACGGGGTAGATGTGCAGGTGAGCGGCCGAGCGTTGGCGCGTGTCAGTGTGAGTGTTTCCCGGGTGTGCTGCGGCCCGCGGCTGACAGCTTGGCTCCTCAGGGTCAGGGGGGCCCTCAGCCTCCGTCCCCTGGCACTCGGTGCTCTAGGCAGCCGCTTCTGCTGCTACTGCATCAGCGTCGCAGTGTCTGACAGCACTCAAGCTCTGATCCCCTGCCAGCTCCGTCAGTCCCTCCCCCCGACCTCCTCGCCAGGGCTACCCGTGCATGTAACTGCCTCCTCAGTCTCCGCCTCCTTCTCCTCCTCTTTTTTTTCCTGCTCCTCCCCCAGCTCCACCACATCACACATGTCTCACATCTACCCATCTGCATCTATGGGTCTCGAACTGTAGCGTTCGAAAGTGATGACGGAGCCATCAGGGCGGGGCGGGGCGCGAGTGGGGAGTCATATATGCATGTGAGACAGGATTTTCCCGAGACCCACCCTGCTCGCTTTTCGCTTTTCACTTTGCTAAGTGCCCCAGGGTCACTCTCTACAGCTCCTTCCCACTATTCTAAAAGCAGGTACCGCAAGTGTGCCAAGACTATGACTTACACAAGACAGTGGCTGCGAAGCGCATTAAAGACGTGAGCGTGAGTCAGAAAGGACGACAAAAACAGAGTAAAAAAAAAACAAATCGGGGGAGATGGTTGAGATGGATTTCAGTACAATTTAGGGTGAAGTCATATAGAACCAGGCTTCTGACTTGAACATAACCCTTCTACTCACTCTTTCACACACATTTCGATTCCAGTTAAATTAAGATGCACCGCTCATGTTTCTGTTAATAATATGGAATAACAGCCTTGCATAGCTAAGGAAACACACCCGGCTAAAGAAAGTTAATCACTAGTGTAAACACTATCTCTTTCCCACATTGTGTTACTGATACGAAGGTATACAATGTTCATAGAGTTCAAAAATGACATAGGATGAATAGAGGCATGAATCAGACCGCCAACCGCCCAGGGTCACCCAGAGGAAAATATCCGCTGTGTTATACTCCATGCCGGGAAGTGACCTTAAAAATACAAAGTACAGATTTAAGGTAACTCTAGCACAACTGATAGCATAATGACACTGATATTTAAAGAGTGCAGGGATTCGATTCAGTTAGAGACGAAGGCAGCAGCAGCATATACGATATAATTATAATTTGAGGATGATATAGTTAATGATATTTTAAATTCTGAGAAAATGGACGGCATTTATAAAACTTTAGGAAAGACGAGAAGGACCTGCAACATTCCTTCTGTTAAAAATGCCAGTTGCACGTCAGCTGTAATTGATCTCTCACGTTCAAACCGGTTCCATCACTTTGACTTAATGAAAACATATCTGATCCAGCTAGCAGGTAAAGTCCCTCCCAAAAAACACATAAAGGAAAACAAAGTAATGAAACTCGCTTCAATGCATTCACCTTATCCTCGGCTAACACTTAAGAGTCACTCAATAAGCAATGTGACAATAACATTGAATGTTATTGAATAATTTCACGATTATCTGTGCCGTTACTCTATTCATATACAGTATATCACCCATTTGCTTGTGTCTTGCCAAGAGTGATTAGTGACCGATTGAACGCTTTTCCGATCTGGGACAGATCCACAAAGGGAGCCAGGCCAGTGGGGAGGAAGCATATCGCGGCCCCAGCCAGACCATCTGTGATCATGTTGCCCGGTGCGCGAGTCATTTGCAAACCCTGATTTACTTGTCGCAACCCAAACATCCACAACATTCGCTCGGTGTGCAGCTTTAGAAATCCTGCACGGAATTATTACATGGTGATTACGCTTCTGCTAAGACAGAGCCCGCGTGGTATCTACAGTAACCCCCTGCACCTCAGGGAATACGTTTCAGACTTTAACCAGAGTTTCATTTTGAACCATGGGACTACATTAGTTCAAGTTTATTGTCATGTGTACTTGGTACAATGCAACGCTTACAGGTTTATCTCCTGTAGACTGCCAGTGATACATGACAGGACATAAAAGTCCGTATTTTTAAAGTAGCCAGTAAGTGGATTAAATGCATACTGTGCTATGCTCGTCGAAAGTATTTAAGTGCCACAACGAAAGCATAATATTTATTTCTAGCAAATCCTGAATCAAAACAAGGGTCAACCATAATTAACCCGGAATGTAAAATTATTTGTTTGCACCAATATTTGTATCAACACGCATAACTCTGGATCTATTGTACACAGTGTATAACAAATACGTGTAAGAGTTCATCGTATTAAATCCCTCCTACACTGTGTAAGGAATTAGACATGCCACAATATGCAGAAAGTAGTGCGCTGTAGAACAGGGATTAAAGTCAGCAACGGGAAAAGCCTGACCCCTGGTGTTGATAAATGGAGATACAACACTCAAACTTGCCAAATAACAAGGGCGCTGATAATATGTTAGGGCTACATCAGAATGTCACTGTTCATCTGCAGTGTCGGTAATAGTGGCACTAGTAAGAGGAATTGAGATACAAACTGGTTCCCTCTGTCTTTTGTAATATCATGCGAGAGAGGGATAATGGAAAAATGAAAAAGTCACAGCCTGAGTAGAAGAGAAAGGAGAATTATGACCATATTGATTAGATTAAATGGCCTTTATTCACAATAAAATCATAGCAATGACATGTCATTTAGGCCTACTAACCAAATGCTATAAAAATTATTTTGACCACAAGGAATGCACCCCATCGCATGCAATACCACCCCCAAACCCAGTGCCTGATAACGCCACATGTGACACAGTGGGCAGACTGGCCGACATCCCAGTTAGCAATGAACGTGTATGTTAGACCCGGCTGTCAACACGAAGGGCGGCATCCCCAGCCACTCTGTGGTGGGCGACTGCTGATCTTTGTGAGGTGATTAGCCCAGAGGAATGGAGATGCTGTCACTATTTACGTTTGAAGCTAATTATCTTCCATGTCTCCTTCACACGTGAAGTTACAACTAAATAATGACAAAAGTGACCTGAATTGATGCAATCAAAGAAATCCCAACTCGTACATGCTCACGGGGCAGATTCTCATACTACCTTTGTGCAAGTGTGTTTTCTTATTAGTCTTTGTAAATAACACTGAAAATTAAATGCATATTTCAATGAAAAATAAAGACAGTCAAATTGGGAGAAAGACATGTACCGTTATCGACTTCAGCCATTTGCTAACCACAAAATCACTTAAGTCGCCAACTTTAGTTTCTGGTCAGCTCTGAAACAATACAATTAGACATGAAATAATCAGACAGCTACAGTCCACAAGCGTCTATGACAATGTTTCGGATTTGAGCCGAGCCCACATGTTGGCAGATTAGTATTGAATTTTAGAATGAGTATTCAGTGATTAATTGTCATTGTTGACACACCACAGCACACAACAATAAAGCTGCACATCGAGCGAACAATAAAATGCATTCTCTGCATTTATCCCATATGTGCCAATATGACATAGCAGGGAGCAGCTAATTCAGCACCCAGGGAGGAGGGTTTGGGGGCAGTACCTGGCTGGTCAGGGATTCAAACCCACGATCTTTCAATTACGAGTGCGCTTCTCTATTCAGGAAGCCACCACAACCCACGTTGGCATGTAAGCCTACCATATTTATCAAAGACAAATGTAGAGAGCATTGATTTCCATAATTTGTTGAGGGACATCCCTTAAGACTCTAAAAGAAGAGTGTCTGGTGTTGTGTGAATGGCAGACATGTGACCTCTCCTTCCAGGAGTCTCCCACAAATTGACAGCAGCTCCTCATCAGTGCATGATGTGCAATGTCCAGGAAATCTTTCCATAAACCATTATAAATGATGTAATGCAGGGCCAGGGCTGTGGGTGGGGTGTCTGCCCACCCAATGGATTGTCACTCTGACCACCCCTGGTCAACAAACTTTATCATGCCCCACCCTGGTCGACAAACTTTAACGTTCCCACCTGCCAAGGGTGTAACTTTGGCTTGGACATTGGGTCCATCCATTTAGGGGGAGACATGACTGGGGGGGCGCCCACGCCACCCCATCCGCTCCCCAGATTAAGTAGACGCTCAGTTTGTTGCCTGCACTAAGCACAACCGTATGTCATGCCTCAGTTACCGCATGGAATCGTTATACACGCTATGTCGCTAAGGAGATCTCATTCTTCTAAATCCTAGTTCAATTTCCCGCTAAAACTCATACATACCGCCACCGGCTCACATTAATAAAGTGCTATTGATCGTCGAATTTTCTCCGTTACTATACGTTCCCAAGTTCTAGGCTACATATAGCGGAAGCAGTTTCTAAATATCGAGTTTTCCTTAAATTGTACTATACATTATCAGATGAGAAATGTACTCCCTAATTTTATCCTTAAATCACTGAGTGCTGCTTTACTGTTTCAAATTAATATATAGGGTCCATTTCGGCTATCCTAGACAGGGGACCCGAGTTAACAAAATAACGTTCAAACTCTCATACAGGATGACATTTACTCACTTCCCCATTTTTTTTATCCAAATATGGAAAGGCATTTAAAAGGACAGGGTTTTATTGCCGGGCTCCACCTAACATATTTTATCAGGCTTTTAAAATTAAACCATTGGGATTGCATGGAAATGAAAAACACTCTTAGAAATCGGACATCAGGGAATTACACAAGTAAGAAGCACTTACCGGGTAAGAAAAACGAGCCCACTGCGCCTACAGCTACACTAAACAACTAGGACAACAAGTTGAACCTTGTAGGATTTGTAAACCTACTCCACTCTTCTTCGTTCGGAACCTGAAAAAAACGCAGATTTTTAAAATATACTTTGTACTTAAAGAGATCCTCTTGCCAGGCAAACCTCCTGACAGATGTTTTACGTGGAAAATGACGTCAGATGGGACGGGCGCCGCGTTTATTCACCGCCGCTACAGCGTGTGCCTCGAAGCAGCTGCTTAGCGCTGTTACACTGCTGCCCACATCAGGGAAGTGAGTCACACTATATCCTCGGAGTATCACGGTTAGAGATTGCTTTGGATAAAGAGGAAAAAAAATAACGGACCTGGAACTGACCTGCTTTAGGAAGATTCAAAGCAATGCCGTCTAACAAAGTGAAATTAAAGGTTAACAAGTGCGATACAGTGATTTCAGCTTGAGAGGAGCCTGGAGCAGACCTCCACGAATATTCGGTCTCCGTGCGTCCAGGAATGTGACCGATCCGTCCAGGTAAAACAAGAAAAGCCACCATCAGCAGTCTGCGGGTCTCCCGGAATCGCGCACCGTGAATTTCTCCAGCTTTAGTTATTTGTAATATTATCGTAAAGTCCCGGATGCAGCGAGTCCGGCCAGATGTGCAGCATTGTTGGGGTCCAGCCCCTTTCACGGCGGCTTCGTTTCCCCACCGACGCTCCTCCGCGACAATGTTGATCGTCTTTCCTAACAACAGCGGTATTATTTCCTCCAAACAATGGAAAACTTCTTAATCGGATTACGTCTTTACGCAATTATTCATGCTACCATTTCATTTTACAAATTCATACTTGCAATGAACATCACATACTCTTTAATATTTGACGTATATATAAATAAAAACAATAAAATATGTTTATTCAAAGAAGAAATTATAAGCAACCAAGATTTTTCCAGTATTCCATTGGTTAACGAGGCCTTGATTTAAAGTGGTAATTTGATGTTATTTTGTCATCCAACTAAGCGTAAGGTAGCATCTGGAAAACAAACTTATACGTGACTAATTGACAAAAAGTCAACAGTACAGCAGACGAGCGGCTCACGTAATCAAGGTAACATACAGCTATACTTGCCCCGTCGCGGTTTGAGTTCCAAAAACTTAGCGTTTGGTCCTTTCCGTCGATATACCACTTGGAACAATACATGCATTCAGTTCGATTAATAAAATGGAAATCTTAATAAATATAACATACCCAATAAGTCAGTCTCATAGATCAGATTAAAATGTTACGTCAGACGTTTATGGAGGCATGAGGTTACATTCCCCTTCATCCGGCTACTGGCAGCAGGTTTATCGCGGAGGAAGGGAGGGAGCTGAATTCGTCTTTTGAAAGGAAAGTGTTTTGTATTGTGAGGCGGATTCAGTCTTTAAGAAAAGGAAATGAATGAAATGCCCGTCAGCAACACAAGCCAAAATTTTTTTGTTTAAATTTAATTAAAAAAAATAAATAATAAATAGCGTGTGGTTATTTAGAGTAAAACCGGGGCCAAAATGAAACAAAACCATGAAGAGGAAAAGTTAGAAAAAGGGAAGAAACGAGTCCAAGTTTATTTCAGGCATACATTCCACCAAAGGCAACCTTAGATGATTGAGGCTCAGTGTGGAATGTCCTCTAATTACCTACCGTATGTTCTCATAAAGACAGAAACAGAAATAGCTTGGTTTAAATATAAACAAGTTGCAGTAGCTCTCAGAATATTCTCTTTTCCATTCATTGAGAGAATTGTGGTTCATTTAACACACATTTTGAAATGGAACATGACAGGACACTGATAGTCTGAGGGGGTATGTAAAGCTGTGACACATGTGTAACGCACCACTGCGTAGGGTGACCAGATAACCCATGTCAGGAGGGACTCTGAGCTACTCCGCTTTTACAAACTACTTTAAAACTAAAAGGCTCCTGTGTTTGGCTGTATAGTTCAGTTCTTCTTGTGCTCTGACAGGTTTATTTCCTTGATTGAATGATTATACAGTAGTAAGACTGACCAATAAGCACACAGCAAGAACTCAGTGCTAAAGTGGAAACAAGGACTTTTTAAAATTGGAATAGTAGTTTACAAATCCAGTCCTAGCTCAAACATGAATTATCTGGTTACCCTTAACTCAATAGCAGGGGTGGGATGATCTCTCAATCAGCCAATAACAACGGCCCCCCAGGACTGGAGCTGAGAACCACCGTTTTATTATTGGCTGATTGAGAGGCCATCCCAAACACCTGCACCCACACCGGCCCTCCATGGGTCAAGTTCCCCAGCCCTGCTCTACAGTAAGGGCATGTGCTTGGAGGCTTTGGGCTACACTATGCTCCCTAAGAGAGCAGGGGGATCTGGACAAAATGCCACGTGCCATCGTAATCCTTTGCTATACACTCACTCAGTGTGATCAAGAGAAAATTAGGTGCGTACAGACCTGACGGAACTGTAACCTGTTTCAGACATATGCAAGTTCAACTATATATGCTTTAATTAAATGGAAAAAGTCATGCGCTCAGTTTTTGTGTGTATTTATCACAAACAGTGCCTGGCGCAATTAAACAGTTTGGGGAAGCAAAGAATGACAGGGGCTGTGTGGCGAAAACAAAGGGCACAAGCATCAGGCAGGAGAATCCCGGCCCCCAGGGGCAGAGGGGGGGGGCGGGGGGGGGGCTCGGCCTCTGGCTTCCGGTGCTGCTACTGGAAACATTCCCACTATTAGGCAAAGGCGGAGGAACGTGACGGACATGTTCATGCCGTTTCATACGTTTATATGTTTAATCATGAAGTTAAACTTAGTGTAATTAAAACGTTTACAAAACATATGCAAACAAGCAAAAAATAAAATAAATACCACAGTTGATTTGGAGATCCTTGCCCATTTTTGTGCATAATATGAAAAACACCCTTTGTAACATGTGAAGAACTTGAGTTTATGAAAATGCATTTGTGCAATACGCATAAAAAATCCTAGGAAAATATCCATTTCGGGCTGAATTGCAAAGCCAGAAGATAAATGTTGTTTTCCCGATTCTGAAATGTGCAAAACTTGTGCTACTTCATGACAAATTAAGCTAAAACAGAAATTCCTAGAAAATTATCCATGGTGCCACAGGGCTAATAAAACTGGTGGCATTGTGGAGCATTTTACCCATAATCCTCTGGGACGAGGGAGACTGATGCCATTTGCATTGCTCCCACTGGACAACCGTTCACCTTCCTGTTTCAGTCTAGTTAAGTCTGGCCAAAGTAGACCCCCATCTTTGCATAAATCTCCTTGAGCACAAGCAGCGTGGTGTCTTCCGATTCCCTGCAACGAAAGAGCAAAGATGCATCTCAGCTGAAAATGCTCCCATCTTCCATCCGTTCACTTTCCTTAACCTCCGTGATCCGTGACAAGGTCACAGTTAGCCTGCAGCTTATTCCAGAAGCACGCAGAATGTAGCAGAGGACACCGTAGGCGGGATGTTTGTCCATCACAGGAAGCAAACAGCCATAGAAACAACTTGGAGAAGGAAACTGGAATAGCCAGAGGAAGCCTACATAAAGCACAGGGAGGACATGAGAACGCCTCTCTCACACACACACACACACACACACACACACATGGAGGGATTCCCAATATGAGACGTGACATTCCAGTGCTGCCTACAGAGCTACTCGCACCATGCGGGCAACTTACTGGTCAAAAAGAGCCAAAATGCTTATGATGGTCTTTAACTATGTCTCAGTTAGATACCAGCTGGATTTCTGCTGAGCAGAAAGACACAGAACTGAGGTCCTACTCAGCGTTCAGGAAGTAGTAAAGTTTGGAAAAGGCAGCCTGTCAAAGTCGTGTGTCCAGAGCATTTAAGGTCCGGCGAATGGGCCTCGTCCTCACCAGTAGCACAGATGACTCTGAAGGGCGAACAAATACTCGTTGAAGCTCTCGATGGGTTTCTCCTGAAGCACATAGTCGATGCGTCGCCCACCATTCAGCATGCCCACGTTGATGTCGCAGCCCCTTTCCCAGGAGCCGGGAGACACCGTGGGGCTTGGGCCTGTTCCGGAGTGTTCTGCAGCACATGGCGGGCTGGGTGCGGGGGCTTCGGGGAATAGAAGGGGGGTGTGACGATTTGTAAACATTTCAGAAGACAGCAGAATGGAAGGAATGAGCTTTGATCGGCGAGAGCAGATACCGAGATTGCAACGTTCATCTAGAGAATATAAACCAAATACCTACTGAGATCAAAACGGTGACATTCCGGAACAAAAGACAAGCACAGTGTTATGAAGATTATACAAACTTACTCTACCTAAAATGATTTTCCAGTTTAACATTCTGCCAAGTATTTACATAAATTTGTCTAAAAGAAATATATTGTGAACATATTTCTTTCTCAGGTTTATCATTTAAACTATTCTGGTCGGATATGGGGGGGTGCATGTAACGTCACACGGCACCTCCCGCGCCAAGCAAAGGCCGTCGTATTGGTACAGTTTATCATATGCTGCTTCAACTACCACAGCAGCAGTGTTTGTTACAAAGGTAAAGGATCCTTCAGGATCCCCAAAAGTGTAAATTAAAAAAAAAAAAAAAGTAATAAAATGAAACAGAGATCCAGAACAGAGTTTTACCCAACTAGAACCTTATCTGCTGTAGAGTTTGTGGGGATCACTTTATCAATGACAAGAATAATGCTAAAATTACTACTGGTTTTCAGTAGTTGAACATTGGCAAAGATTTAGTCGGCATTGTAAAACCACACTGTATCTCATGATTTCCATTGTTTTTGTTTGTGGCGACTGATGCAACACCCAGAATACAAGTAACTTCAAGGATTTTTGTGCCACATGATTTATGGGAGATTAGCCGATTACATAAAAGTACTTTTGTTTCTTTGCAAAAATACGACGTGGGAACATGCTAAACGTCACTCTTATCGTTACACCGACCAGCCACTATGTATGAGGCAACGCTGGCCGGGCCCTGACAGTGACCGTGAGACACAGCAAGCCTGTCAGAACCACAGAAAGCAGAAACAAACAACCCTTCAGACAGTCCCTGCAGTCAAATGAAAGCTGCATATCCAGCTACAAAACAAACAAAACTGATCTACAATTTATGTTAAACACATTCACTTATGTATTTTATGTGATCTGTCACGATTGCCGGGGACAAGCAGACGAGCAGCAGGCCAAAAAGGAGGCAGGCAGGCAGGCAGGCAGGCAGGCAGGCCGGCAGGCCGGCAGGAACACGGGTAACGGGGTTCAATCAGTCCAGGGAAACAAGCACGAGGCATTACAATGGCGAATCTGGGGAATGCAGACTGAGACACAGACTAAATACACATGACAAGCTGAACTCAACAAGCAACAGGTGGGAACAATCGGGCATAAACA
>JAODKE010000125.1:25376055-25402014 GCA_026779605.1 Mormyrus hasselquistii
ACACAAGTGTACTTAAAATTAAAAAGTGTTTATATACAGGTTTGTGGCTCTTAATTTCCTTTTATTAATTAACCACTGGTAATATGTTCACTGTTATTATTTTATAAATGTAGGATTTGTATTAAATCCATATTCATTCATATTGTCAAATCAAGAATTGAAATCGAATCGAAAATCAAAATCGAATAGAATTAAGAACTTGAAAATCAAAATCAAATCGAAACATCTGAATCAATACCCAGCCCTACTTTTAAATGTTTCATACACAGTGATTATTTAAGTCAGGTTTATCAAAACAACCTCAGTGTTAAAAAGCACTTAACTGACAATTTTTTACATACATAGTGATTATTTTAAAACGAAGAGGATTAGAGGCACCATGAAAATGTTATTTGAATTCTGACTTTAATGTCAGAATTCTGAGATTAAAGTCAGAATTCAAATAATATTTTCATGGTGGCCCTAATCCTCTTCCGTATAAAACAATGTGCATAGAAGGTGAAACTTATTGGGCAATGAGTAGTAAAATATTAAATTTTCCCGGGAAGAAAATGCTACTAGAATGACATTGTGACATGAGCCATCAAATCATTTTTGAGTTATGGTCTTGACAAGCAAAATGTCAATGGCGGCAGAGGACCGGTCCCAAAAACACATGTATTCTCTGGTTGAAGAATGAGTGAGGAGGGAAAAACAAAGAACTGGCAACATGTGCCTTATGCTGTATGGAAATATTTTGGACTTCATACAGAGAAAACAGAGCAAAAGCAAGTCATCTGTCAACACTGCTGTCAGCACAACTTGCGACAATAAAACCAACTTATATGGCAGACTCCAGTGGTAATGTCTATTTGGCTTCAATTTACTCTGGGTAAAAGCTTACTTTATAAATATCACAAGATTTATCACAAAAAGTATGTTTTTCTAAAATCATGCAGCCTTAATACAGTCTGAAAAGTGTGAGATGGCCACACCTTTGTGTTGAACAAAGCTAAAGACTGATAAGATTCACAGCACCAAGCTCACCTTCCATAGAACCAGGTAGATCTCGCTTTACAGCAATGTCCTGATTGCAGTTATTTGATAGCGACCTGCTCAAAATGCAAAAAAAAAAAAAACCCGGTAAAGATGTTACAGATATACAAAATCTCTGTCAAGCAGCTGTGCCAAGCTGAGCCAACAGTGAATGGTAAGTCAATTGAGCCAATAAGGGTACAAGACCAGGAACACAAGAAAAAGTGTAGGAATGGTATAGGAATCAGGATGCGGATGCAAACCACCTGGGCTCGAACAAATCTGAGCGATTAACTAACCACACCCCCAGTCCCTTGCCACTCTTGCCCACTCACCCACTCTCTCCCACGGCCACAGGAAATGTAGCCCTGAACCCATAACTGGAAACAGCTGCTGCTATGAATACCAGACCGATGAAAAGCCAACTCTGGCAACGATTGAGTTTTATTAGTGCAGAACGAGGCACAACCTAAATAGGTGCTGGGGTTCCCTTCAAGCCAAAGGAAAGGCAGCTCAGATTATGAGGGCTGCATGTGGGAAGGGAGATGACACACAAGAATGGCTCTCAATACTGTCTGTAAAAACCCGTCACGTTGTTTTATCAATCGGAAAAGGGGGTAAGGCATCAGGGCTTTGGAGGACCAACTCTGAAGCCAAAAGTAACGATAAGTCACTTGATAAATTAAGAGACAGGGGAGACATCTACAGGCAGTCCCTGGATTAACGTCCGATTTAAACTCGTACTTACAAGGGGATCGCCATAAACCATATTATATTATAGATTTGAGTCAAATACAATGGTTCATAATAACAAACGCACATTTTGTGACATTCATGAAAACATTGTGTGACTTCAACAGTTCACTGGCTCAATGTACAGTACAATACCAAATACTGTATATAATAATATTATTATGTACTGAATAATTTTTCCGACTTACCTACAAATTCAACTTGGACAAAACTCAAGGAATGGATCCTGTTCATAAACTGGGAACTGCCTGCATATCTAAACCTGAGTCTTGAATGTTAATGAACAGCTTTGCAGCAACTGCACTAAATGACCAATGAGCTCCTTTTGGGCGATGCAAAGTAGCTTCAAAGTAGTGATGTCACGATACCTAAATGTTGCAATTACGTGCGCTTTGTTTCGTGGGATTTTTCACCTTAAATAAATAGGTACGTACGGTCGATACTCGACCCGTTGAATAGGTCTGATTCAGCACCAATACCGATCCGATGTGCATCTCTAATTATAATATGCAATATTTTTATTTAATGGGATAAAACGTTAATACCAAATCCTCTAACACCCCCCCCATAAAGGAAAAAAAAACAGGTATTCATCACATTGTGGGGATATTGTGTCTTCATAAGGTAAGGTACAGCCGTTCACACACACAACCACACATGCATAAGGCATCACCTTTGTTTTAACATACATTGACATACAGTAATTTTTTAAAGTAAATTATTCAAAAGAATTTATGTCAACATGATGACAAAGACATGTTAGGCTACTCCTAGAGGCTAAATGGTACACATCTATGGTTAACCTTGCATTATTTACACAAGTTTGTCAAATTGAATGTCGCCTAAGATGTAGTTCCATTGCAGTTCTGCTGTTGTGATATTTAGGTCCTGCTTTGCAATACTGACAGGCAAATGCATCTTTATTCACTTTCAATGCAAAGTACTTCCAAACAATTCATGCTTTGACTTTGTATTTGGGCCATCATCCATTCTGCTTCGTCTTCTTTCCACCTTAAATTTTAATCAGTGCTTTTTAATAATTGAGTAATCCAGTTCAATCAAGTAATTATGATAGCTTTAAATGTGACTCTGAAGTTCACCATTCATTGTGGCCCCTCCCCAGACACCAAAGACACGCAATTCAGGCACATAAACGTTAGTGGGAACAGCATGGAACTAGTTTTAAATTAAGCACTGACTTTTCATTGGCGTGAGCATTGCATTGGCGGAAGAGGCTAATTAAGTTACACTAAAACATCTTACTTTGTTATTGCGAACAAAACTGGAAGCTCTACAAATTATTGTTCCTTTTTAAGATTATCTAACTTTTTTTTTTTTTTTTTTTTTTTAAACCCAACATTTGCCGCTACTGTTTTTGTATGAGCTATACGTGTGTTCTCCAAGCCAATCATAATCACTTTTGTCCTTACTGTCACGCTGAGACACATTTGTGGAAAATGTAACAAAACAGAGGAGGAGAAAGGCCAACGTGAACTGCTCACCAACATTTCACCACAAGGACTATATTGAGCAAAATAGTTCATTGTCGGCACTACTTGGTGTCTCGTGGTGCCAGCGTATTTCACAGATTATCGGTTATACTTCTATTTGGATAGTTTTTTCGGGTAAATCATCAGCTACTTTGTTTTATAAATATTGCGATATTTATCGCAAAAAGTTCAACTCCCACAATATGTTTTTCCCCCCCGATATCATGAAGCCCTAGATGCCCTTGTTTGGAATCCTGTCAAGTCCTCAGATCTAAAATTCTGGCAGATTAGTCTGTCAGCCCAGATCACACTGAGGGAACACCGTGTTCCAAAACCCTGCATCCCATCCAATGAACAGGAAAGAGGGCTGAGCATAGATCTCGTATCCACATCCTCAATTCTATTTCCTGTGGCACTCTCAAAACCCGCCTCCATCCAGATGACACTGAACCCAGCGGCTTTGGGCTCTTGTGCAGACAGATTTATTTGTTTGCCGAAATACTTTGAGGAAGAATTAGCCACCTCGAGAGTCTTTCGAGAGTAACTTGGAAGTAAATGCTAATTTAATTTGGACATTTATCACCCAATCAAGACCTGTCAATAACCCAGCATGCCCTGATGAACGGTACACAGCTAGCTTCCTCGTTTAAGAACAGAATAATTTCACGGCCCTAATCTAACATCAGAGACAAGCAGCAAAGGGTCTGTGAAGGACACTCTGCCAGCTAGGCAGTGTAACATCAATACCATCACCCTCACCCATGGCAGCACTGCTACACTGAGGATTACCAGTGTCACCTTATCAGTGTCACAGTGATGTTTTACAGAGAAGAAAATTCATTCTGTGTTATAGTTAAAAGCATCTGTGGTTTCCTAGCAGATCAATCCATACCTCCCACATAGTCCAGGCAGATCGCTCCAGCCACTTTTGTCCAATTCTTAACATCACATTACAAAATGTGTAAGAAATGTATTACAGAGATTAGGTTTCCATGTAAGTAGTCAACCTTTAGCATACATACAATAGGAAAGAAGGTCAACAGATGAAGCTAAATTAATTTTAAGCTTGAAGATTTCTGAATGCAACAAGCAAAGTCCAGTTGGCTGTGGCCATTTTGGGAAAACATTCGTCCAGAGGTCTGCAGCTTTCTTAAGGAATGCTGCTCAAACTAAAACCTGGACAATGTCCCTTCTGTGGCACTCACCCCAAGCTCCCCCCCACCCTCACCCAGTGGCTGACAGAGTGGAAAAGGCTTTGGCTGTTGACAGACCCGTCCTCCACTCAGAGAGATGCAATCTCCCTCTTGCCCTATAACACTTAACATTGTTTTCAAAGTGCTTTATACCCAACTAAAGCAGAGACCAGTGAAAGCAAAAAATAAAAAAAGAAATCAAAAATTCAGTTTTAGAGGGGGAAAAAAAAACACTGCGGGATAATTAAACACACCTTTGAGGCAAATACACCGGCGAAGAATATGACACAGGTACGCGAATGGAGATCCTACCCAAAAATGCTGATAAACATCAGACTGGCGATTTGTTTTTTAAACATGACTGTACACGCCGCCAGCCCCTGCCCTCCCACATTCTCCACCACAAGCTCACGGTCTTAAAGCGACAGTCCCGGCCTACAGGGCTCGACAAATCCATGGAGGACTAACGGCTATGTTAAATTTAAATGCACTTCTGCGCAAATTTTGGGCAGCTGGTGTATGAGCTGTGCATGACAGGGTTCCACCAAATCTAATCTGTAATACTAAAGTAGATAGAACAGTATTTGTATAAGGTAGTTAACTATTGACTTCCGCTCATACATTTCTGTTGGCGCGTTACGAAGTGGAAAACAAAAATGAACAAGGTTAGTTTCCAAAACTTTTCCTCTCTATCCAGGAATTCCAAACCTGATCCAGGGCTGTAAAAATTATTTTGAAATTCCAAAACTTTTCCAGGTTTTCCATGACTGCGGGTACCCTGGCATGAGTAACTATTCAATGACAGCATAAAAGTTAAGGTAATAGAATGCTTCATCAGGGGGGTCAGACTAGACAAACTGAACACCTCCAATAAAATGGCCATTGGAACAAACAGGGTTGGAGTATCGCTATCCTGGAGTATCGCTATCCTGCTGTTCACCTTCAGACGACAAGCCTGGTCTGTGCTCTTTGGATTCTGTGCGCCCTACATGCTGTACAGGCGGCAAACATGCGTCTTACTGCTGCAGCATCTCAAAGTGACTTTGCGCATCATCACCCCCAATCCCTAGATTCTGCTCTGGATAACGACAATGCTGTCTTGTGCTAGAAAGACTTACAGCGTCAGACAGGAAACATGAGAAAACAACATAAACCCCTAAGCTGGTGATGAATTTGCCAGGAATGCATGTCAAGAATTTTTCTTAAAACTACTCCTGGTCTTCTAGGACCTCCCACCTGCTGCTTCTTCCCACAGATTCTCAAGTTACAAGGTACAAATTAACAACATTCTACTGTACTACATTCTGTAATACAGGTAATGGACAATTACATGTAGGGCTGTCTCACAATTATATTAAAAATAAGGTACTCTACCGATTAATGCAACAATTTGTTGAAGAATCATTTATATGTAATATACAGTTATAAAAACATGTTTGTACATTTTATATTGCAAATGACAAGACATGAACCAATCCTGCGTGGTGCAGCAGCCCATTGCAGGGTCATTCACACACACACACAGAAAGCAGTGGTGTGCACTGATAGAGATACACACTGCGGCACCATGGTGCCCTCAATACTATGCCTGCAAGAAATTATGCATGTGAAATTGTCAAATTAAAAAAAAGACCACAACAGTCAGTTGGATTGAGACCATAAATAAGTTTTTACTCAGTCATAGGAAATCAAACTTGCTTCCAAGTTTTGGAATTTTACTGATGATTCTATTTCAACATTATCAAGTATAAGTTGTTTTAAAAAAAAAAATCAGCCTAAAACTTACCACCACTGCATTTGCATGAGCTCTGCATGCAGCATAATTACATTTGTTTTTGCTGTTTGATTCAGTCATGGTACATTGTGGTGTGGTACATTCGTGAGAAATTATCACAAAAATGAGTGGGGAGAAGAAAAGTAAGTAACTGCTCATCAAAACACATTAGTCTACCACTGTATGGAAATATTTTGGATTCCAAAGAGATAAAATGGAGTAAAAGCAAGTGATCTGACACCACTGCTTTGCGTCCGTTGGTACAACTTGTGGCAACACCACCAACTTATCAGACAGATAGAATTTCTATTTGGCTACGGATAATTGTAGACAAAATGTTCAAGCCTATGTTTGTAAAAAAACAAAGATTTGAGAGGTAGAAATAAATTTATGGGGCAGTACATTGGTGCAGTGGTTAGCACCAGCGCCTTACACTGGAGCCCGGGTCCGAGTCTTCGCCAGGATTCCATGTGTGTGGAGTGTGCATGGAGTTTGGGGTTTCCTGCACCTACTCCCGTTTCCTCCCACAGTCCAAAAACATGCTGAGACTAACTGGGGTTGCCAAATTGCCCATAGGTGTGTGGTTGGGTGAAAGGTATGTGAGTGTGCCCTGTGATGAGTTGGCACCCCATCCTGGGTTATTCCCTGTCTTGCACCCGTAGCCTCTGAGGTAGGCTCCAGACCCCCCCACAACGCTGCACAGGATAAGCGGCTTAAAAAAAATTGTTGGATGGAAGTAAAATTTAGTGGAATAGAGCACGCAACTGTGCGAGGCAACGCAAGTAATACAAAAAAGCAATGGATGGTTTGGGAGTCGCTGACGGGCTACTTTGCACACTCGCTACAACTTGTGATACACGTGGGGCTGCTAAAGTGTAAGTGACGCTGTTGCCAGTGGGAGAAAAATTGTTTATGACATGAATGGTAGTTCTACAACTCAGCAGGACAAAACAGAAAAACTTCCATTCCAATCTTGAGAGCCATCGAAAATTTATTTATGCATCTAAAATCTCAATTACTCACAGCTCTTTGATCAAAGGTTTGCAGACAGTGATGTAAATTTGTGTATTTTATTGCTGTACTTGCTATGCTGTTTTTTTTTTTTTTTGAAGAATGCATTTCTTCCACACAAATTCTACACTGTTTCTCTTAAAAAAAACCTCACACCAGTTTGTTATAACTGCCCTTGCCTGCAGCTTAGAGTGTGGATCAGAACAACCCACACTGCTGCACTGGACTCAAACCTGAAGGTTTTTAAATAATCGGCAACTAGCAACTGCGGATGTCAAGCAACTCCCTGCACCCCCCCACCCCTGGTAAGACCTTATAATGTCCCGCTTAGACCCCCGTGATTTCCATAATGCCGATGGAAAATTTGGATGGATTTGCAGAATTGAGGCAAGGAAACTATATTTTGTTATAAAAGCAAAACCTGATTATACTTTGTGGAAATTTTAAACCTGTGAAACATTGCCCGATTGTCCAGATAGTGGAGGATACCCCAACAGCCAGAGACATTTTAATAGGAAGAAGACAAATGTGATCAAATGAGGGCAAGGAGGCTGAAAGGTTTACAGGAACGCACCCCAAACGGGCCCTTTGAGTGTCTCTATTACAGTGTAGCAACTTGTGATGCGACAGTCCATCCACGAGCAACCGGAACTTGCCCAATACTTTTATTTAACCCTACTGCGACTAAAAATGCTAAATTTTAATTAAGACAAAATGATGCCTAACCTGCTACCCAGCCCACTCACGCTTAAATTGTATATGCTGTATATATATATATACACATAAATTGTATAACTGACCCATCTGCAAATTACCCAAATATGGTTAAAAACAACTTTGCTTGACTCACAACTGTGGCTGGCCGCCAGTGCCCACTTTTTTGGATCGGCTCGCGCGTCACTGGTAGGAACCACCAGACTTACAAGTACACATATTTTGTGGCAGCTTAGACCGCAATGTTTACACATTTGACGAAGCGTCAGCAGTTTAAATAAAAAGATTAAAGTGATACTTTCCAGTTGTTTATCTATAGTCGCCTTTAAGGTAAAAGTAAAAATAAAAAAGCAAAAACTCAAAACAGATTAAAATAAATCTGAAAATTGGGGGAAAAATGGAATTTGAGGGGGAAAAAAAACTGATTTCAGAGGGCCGTACCCACTTTGACTGTCTTAACATTCAGGCCTCAAACTAGCCATTTGCCAGTCTTCTGCAACTATTGGATTTAGGGGCCCACATCCAGCAAATCAGCTAAGGAAGCAGACGGGGCTCCAGGATGGAACGTGCTTTGTAAAGCTTCAGAGCTGCTTTAGGGCAAATACAAACTAACATGCAGAAGCAGTGTGTGACTGCGTCACAAGGTGTTCATATACAATCTTTGGTTTAGTCTCTTTTCCGACTTTCAGCTACTTTGCAACACAGACCTCCTGCATCGTTTCAGTTTGAGTAGTATTTGCCTTTGAGGCGGTAAACCCCCCCACCCCCAACGTGGTCGGCGTGCTTGATATCAGTGATGAAAATGACATCACCAGTCATGCATGTGGTCGTATGTCCGCAGCGTAAACCAGCCTGAGATTTCTTATATTACCACAATGCACGATGCCTGTATTGCACACTTTGCATATGGTTTTGCTTCTGTCCAGCTCCTCATCATTTAAGTTTTAAAACTCAAATATCTGCTTTCAGGCCCAAACGTGTTGCTTTCCTGCAACTTTCTGCCACTGCTGTCGAGCGTCAGTGGCTAACTGTGAAACGATCCTTTATTTGGAATTTGCGCAGTTTAATAACATCACTCATTGCCGCTTCCTCCTTCCCAATAAAAAAGAAATTAAAAAAAAAAAAAAAAAAAAACCATGAGAAAGCCCATAATCCCATTCAGGATGATAACAGTTTCCCTGTGAATGTCCAATATAAGCTACGACAAGGGTCGGCCAAGCACATAGAGAATGTGGGCTTGCTTTCAGCAAACGGGCCGCTCGTAGGGTAGAACAGCAGGGAACAAGGATCCTTCAAGCAGGCACCTGGAGAATTCCCAGCAGTCAAGCAAAGTAGACAGAGAGACCATCAAACTTGCGGCATCGAAACATTCATTTCGCAAAACAAGTCCTTCAACCAAGAAGAAATATCCCTCACAGCTTCATATTTGCTGGGAATTAGCTCTGGTCTGAATAACCACACCTAGCTGTAGTCCCACAGCCAGGAATCATCTAAACGCTGGTATTTCTGGACTTCATCTGCCAGCCATATTTGTTTTCATCTGACTAGAGAGTGTAGAAATCGTGTTTGTATGTAATCTTTGGTCCGATTTTCTTTACACTTGTGGCGGGTTTGCGTCACTGGATGAACCATCGGCGTCACTTCCATTGCGTTTGCATCACATTTGCATCATTTCCATTTTCAAGTGGTACACGGTCCCCGCATGTGAATATTACATCACCGCAGCCGCGCATGCTGTGCCGAGGCCACGGTAAGTGTCAACCTTTGAAGCTTCCATCCCACAGTAGCTGCATGTCCATTAATAGCACCCTCTACAACCACAGACTGACTTAACCAGGAACTAAGCATTTCCAGTATTACAGATGCTACATATACACTCGCATTGGCAAACAAAACGGACACGCGTAGTATCAAGGAGTCAGTTCACCTCTTGGGACGAACACAGACAACTCTTCAAAAATCATATTAATTTACATATTAGACATACATATAACTTTGAGCGTTACGGATGTCACATCAAATGGACAGACTTCTGTGGGAGGCTATAGGTTTTCTAGAAGCTGGATTTTAAGGACAATTGTAGAAAAGCATTGTAAAAATGTTAAAAATGGCAGGAAAGGTTTACAAGTGACACAGCAAAGATTAATCCAGGCAGCCCTGATACATGACATAACATCAATGAAAAGTTGGGGGGGGGGGGGTATTCACCAAAGAGACCTGCAATCTCTTCTCTAAAAAAAAAAACTATATTCCAGCTCACATTTCCAGCCCCCCCACTGTTCAGCACATTCGGAACTGGGAGCCGAGGGAAGTGCGGAAGACTCGGAGCCGCCAACGGGCCGTGAAATGCAAAACGGGGCCACTGCCACGCACTTAATGCGACCTAAGTGGCTGGAGTTTACGGAACAAAAGAGGCTGAGAGAGCAGGTATCAGCCCTGCTCCTGAGTGCCCATTAAAGTTAATGAGATGCCAACACAGGGGTCACACCAGGCCATCAACGGCCAGTGTGCAGCAACAATGGCTGCCTAACACCTCACTAATTGAAGTAATGGGGGCGGTTTTTTCAGAAAAGCTTTATAAGACAGAGGCGGGGAATGGGCAAGAGAGTTTTCTGTCTGAATTTTTAGAAGACAAAAGACTAAAAACTCATGTTGAACTTAACAACTTTGCAATCCTTACTCCTCCCGCACCCCCCAACTTCTACAACTTCTAGATGGATCAACTGGAAAAGTGAAAGCAAATGAATGTGTTCTTATTTGATTGCTCTGAATCTTATTTATGACACACATCTCTGAAAGCAGACCAATTCATTTATCGCACAGCTATACTTACATGCCAATTTGTAAATTGTTACTGAATTAAAATGAAAGGCAAATTCCTAAAAAATAAAAAAAAAACTGATGCGTAAATGTTAAAATTGTAACTAAATGACCACAGTGTAATTTTTGTCCATTAAAAAAAACAAGTACAGGAAAATGAATTTGGAATAGGAAACATCCATTGTCATAAAAATATGAGCACAGACAATAATTTTGGTGATTACTATGTACAGTATTAAGAATTAGAAGACCATAACCCCTAAGAGCAGGTCTATCCGAACACTAAGTAGGAACGGGAGACACATTGAGACTACCATAAAACCTGTAGTATTTGTGCAGTTCACGTCGGCTTTTGGCTTTGCGAGCATCTTTTTTCTGGATGACTCTGGCGAGAATGCGAATAGCTTGAGCACAACTTAGAGACGTTGAAATAGTAAATTGAAAGCACAAAAAAAAAAATAATATCCTGCTCACATGTTAGGGATTTAACGAGCTCAAATTAATATTGAGTGGGCACGTTAAACAATTGTGCACATGATTTAGTACATCGTGTGGATAAAATAGAAAAAAAACCTCTCTGTGGACCCTCTAGGGCTCCCTAAGTGTAACTACCACATACTGTCATACATACAAATACAGACCCCATTGAGATTTTCTTCTGTGATCAAGTATTAGTTCCCTACATTGTTTTAGACACAAACCTCACTTAGCTGGCATAAAACTGCTTTACAGGCACAATGCAGCCATATATGTAAAATGTGCACTAATGTACCAGACCCCAAACTCATGAAAACTAAAAACTAACCAGTTGTTGTCTTGGTGTTTTAATTTGTGTTATATACTTATTATATTGCACGCAATTTGTATGCATACTGTCCACACAGCGGGGATCAAGGTCCACCCATGAAAAAGTTTAATTTTTACAGCAAAACTTATTTTAGAATATTGAAAAAAATTATCTTGAGCCCCACAGCTTAATAAATCACTGCAGAATGTTTCTGGGCAAGTTTAAAAAAATAGTCTCTTCAGATGGTGTCTGCAAGCCTCTCCTTCCGCCCTCTGCTGGCGTTCCAGTTTTAGGGTGATTGGTCAACCAGGCATAGACTTTCAGCCATATGATGTTTCTAGCAAGTGGTAATCCAACAGATTTATCCTGTCCACCAGGTTCAGCATCCTGTGCAAGGGGTGCACTCACACTTGGCCGGGCTGCCTTGTACCGTGCCTGGCTGCCTTGTACCATGCCTGAGCACAAGTGCCCCCCTTCTCCCTCATCTACACTCACATTGAGCTTAATGCTACGAGCCCCAGCACACTTTTATTGAAGGAAACATAGAAATAAAAGCCCTATAGCACAGCACAGTGGAGAGGATAATTAATGTCCTTATTCTGTGGTATATTTGGAGTCGTTTTGGGAGTGATAACACACACGGCCCTCATAGATTTATTGAGTATGCAACACGGGGATTTTCATTTAATTGTGCTGCAAGTATAAGAAGCTAATCTTGAATTTAACAAAGTCCCACTGAGTTGTGTGTGTTGCGTCCCATTGCTTCTGGATATCCTCATCAGTCCAAATTTCCAGCAAATGCTGCACCTCTGCAGTAGACCAAAGTGGTCCCTTTGCCACAATGTTGGTTAAACATTCGTCGCTAATCTGTACAGCCTGCCCAATCTGTTCCTTCTGGGTCCAGTTCACGTACATGTGTGTGCCAGTGGCATCATTGACGTCACGTCTGTGTTCACACTAGCGGTACTGAGCATGAGTCCAAATGATCCAATGCCCCGGCCATCAAGTGGGCCAGGGCGCGGTTAAGTGTACTGTGCCTGGGCTTTGTATGGAGCAATCACACCAGTCAAACAAACTGGACTTTGGGGGTCAAATGTGTTTGGGCAAGGTACAGATTGCCTGGAGTGAGTACACCCCAAGTCACCCTTTTCTTTGCTGTCACTAAGTGCCATCGCTTCAATTTTGATGGGTATCTGACAGACTTTCCGGATCTTCACCCACACAAGATGTCTGCAAAGTTCGGAAAAGATCAAATAGTTTTTGATTTATCGTGCTGACCAGAGAAAGTATCAAAGGTGCACAGGCAATGCAACAATCAAGGTACTTTGCATATGCGCTGTTTAAACCCCATCCATATCGCTATTTGTTATTAATATGTTCTCCACTGGCCCAACCATTAATTCCATCTGGAGAGCTTGTAGGCTTTTCTAAAGAGCTGACGACCTCTTGCAGGCAGACATTCAGCCTCCATCCTTCTGCCCCATTGAGTCCTCATACTCTCAGCTTCCTTAGAGAAGTCTCAACCCCACCGGGTGTAAAACCAGTAAATCAAACCATTCTCATCTAAAACGAGTGCCACAGACAGGGATTGCATGTGCAACAAGAGGCACCTGGGAAAAAACAACTTCTAAATTTCGACAGCCTCAGCTCTAACTCCATCGCTAAATGTTTTGATGTGTGATCTTCCATATAAATCTGTGACTTCTATTCGTAGATTAAGAAATCTTCTTCAGTGGGAATCAAGTACCGTGCACTCCAGCTGGATAACTCACTCCTCCTGCGACAGAACATGCGACAGAACATGCGACAGTGTCTCACCTGAGTGCTGTTGTCGGGGCATGTGGTGATGAAGGCTTCCAGGAATAATTTATTCACATTAGTCCCTTCACAACATCTACAGATCCCTTCCAGATAATATGCATGTCTGGTCCCAGATGAAAGCAGGGGTGGACAAACTTCACTGGGGGGCCTAGGCTGACATGGGTAGGGGGCCCACTAAGATGGCCTTTTTTTTTTAGAAAAGAAGAGAAAATAAAAATGATGGAATCACAATAAGCCAATCAAAGCACTGGGAGTCAGTAAAATTCACCTATCAGGATGGGGGTTGTTGGTAAAATTCACTGATCAGTAGGAGGGGGGTATTGCTCCAGTGGATTGATTGGTCAAATTTATGAAGTTCAACCCTTCCCTCTCTTGTTCACTGCCCTAGACTGCAGCCTAGGATGGACTAACCCTAAGGCTAAGGTCAGTCTTGAATTCCTGCATACGTTCATTTAATTCTATCTTCTGTACACCTGTTCACAATTTGTCACCCACTCTAGTGGGATAGTATCAAAGACACAGGAGATGTAATGTTAGTCTTGTATCGTTCTGCCATTTTCTTTTTCTGTAAGACTACTCTGCGCCATTATGCCTGGCAGAGAAACAACCAGTAGCCCACCACCAGAATCCATCCAATCGCGAAAAGAAAGCTGGGTACCATGAAGCCATTACAGTCGGGACAGGAGGTAGCTTTGCCCATTCCAAGAACAGTACGTAAAAATGCAAATAAAAGACATGGTGCTATAATTTAAATGATTGTATTATCTTATATCCATAAATGTAACTCTGGTAAGTCCACCTATGGATGAAAATGTCTGGATTGGTTGATATTCAAAGATTTGTGTGCAGTCACACAAGGCCAGCGCTTGCACTGTCGGACCTCCAAATGAATACTGATTTAATATCCCCAATGATCTGATCGACTCAAACATGGAGACCCATCTCTGACAAGATTGCACCTAACCAGGCAATGACCGCGGTTGAACCGCTGGGTGTCTTCACAATCCAGGCACAGTTTAGCGTGTTTTCAGGCGCACTGCACTATGAATATAAAGCGTGTTTAACGTCGTTACGAGTGGCACCTTTTTTTTTGAATGTCAAATCGAATAGAACCAATTCACACCGATCAGCCATTAATATATTTGGATACCCTCGTCACTGCATGTAATCATTTCACATAATGTGCGCCACAGTTTGGCACGCAAGGTCAGTGCACCACAAACATGCGCACTTTTAAACAACTTCCATAATTTTACCAGGGCCGTAACAAAAGCGATTCTGATGCAAAGCTCATTCCACGTCCATCTTTGTTTCATTGCCGCTGAACAACTTCAGCACGCGCTTTCCAACCCTTCCAAAAAAGATGCATCCCCCCGGGACACAAAAAGAAAGGACCCATACTAGTATTCCGCTACCTCGTGGCCAACTATAACGAAATAATGCAAATCTGCCAGCCTTTAGCTGAACAAAGGACTGACTGCGCATATAGACGTTACTTAAAGGGAAACATGGCGCTCCGATCGGGGCTCTGCTGCCAATTTTTTTTTAACCCGTGCATGAAGAGTGCTTGACAGAGGGGGCAAATAGCCCATTCCGTGCATATAGGTGCGGCACTGAAATAAAAGAAGCATGCATTCACGCAAATGCCACTCACCGTCCTGGCTCCGGGGGACAGCGACCCGTTGGATAGGTAGGAGCCACCGAGATCCGGAATCATTAGAAACGGATAGCCTGGATAAGGGGGCGTCTTAAAAAGACCTCCATCTTGCTGTCTTCTTAACACTTAAGAAGGGCAGAGGAAACACTAGGTGGATCTTTTTGTTTAAAGAAATGCTGGAAGACAGTGATAAAGTAGACAATCTGAGCTGCAGAAGTTGGACCTACCTTCAGCAAAATACTCTCTCTGTCTCTCATAACTTTCCGAGTCCGGTCTGGAATGGGGCCCCCTCTCCGCCTGCTTACACAAACAGGGAGCACGACGAGGAAAAACACGCAGAGTGAAACTTCGCTGCTCATTTTTTGGAAGGGAAATATAGTGCAAAGTGCTTCGATCGGCCAGTTCACCAGCAGACTTACCTCGGAGTCGGACGAACTGCTGTTGTTTTCCGACTCGTTGACCAGGGACGACTTGACGTCGTCCAGATCCCTCTCGGCGGACACATGCTCGGATGTTTTCTCCTCCTGCTCCCCTTCGTCTTTGAAGGAGATGAGCTCATCGTTAGCCCCCAAGTCATCACCGCCGCCTCCGTTAAGTTGTGGCATCTCGCGAGTGAAAACTTATCAATAATTCGATCCCTTATCCAAAATACAGTTCCTGAAAACTGGTCATGCGATATCCACAATGTTTCTCCAGATTCAGATAGTTCCTTGTCCGCCGTGTCTGAACTCCCCTCACCCCCGACTTGAAAAAAAAAACACTTTAAAATAAATAAAGCATCATTTTCCCCATAGGTGGAAGCTGGGCACACTTGCAAGTAATCCACCGAATCGCACAGAAAGTATAGAAATAGAGAAACAGGAGCGTTTCGTTGCGCACAACTTGATCAGTCCGCCGCAACTTTTGCGTGTTTGGGAGCGCAACTTAGCGGAGGAAGATGTAAAACAAACCAAAGCGATATTATCCGGATTAAAACCGGGTGGGGGAGAACCGCCGACGCCAGAGTCATCCAGAAAAATCCACACATGCGCATAAATCTTGATCCCGATGAGTGAAAAGTTTAAATCAACCTACCAAAAGACAGAAACAACTTTTCGACTTAAAATTCATAAAGAGAAAAATATAGTTAAATGTTACTAATTCACTTTCTTCTGGCTTTTTGTCCGACGGAGTGAGGAAACCACAAAATTCTGCTATATTAGAGTCTCAAAGTTTCTTTCTGTATAATTAACAATGATTCCCAACGACATATTTCAAATGGCTGCTGTCGAACGAATATATATATATGTATTCGGCGGGTTAAGGGGAAAAGTAGGTCGCAGCGAGCTGAGAGAGGACTGTGGAGATGGGGCGGCTTGGGAGCTGAAGTGAAGCTCGATTAGAATATAGAGGAGGAGTTTGGAGTGAAAGCCGACACTTCATTCAGTTCAGCAGCTTCGCTCTCCTTAAAGGAGCAGCCTGGATATTATCCTACCTTCTCTTGCCGCGCTGTACGCACTTTTTTGTTTTTGTTTCTTGCCTTCTAAGTATAATAAACATTGAATCTTAATTTCACATCACAATGCTGGAGGATTTATGGATTGATGCGTCCAGAGAGAGATAATATTGGTACTATATATATATATATATATATATATATATACGTGTGTATAACCTGAAGTTGTTCCTCTCTCACTGCAGTGTTGCCCTTCCTTGGTCTTTTGAAAGCATTTATAAAATAAGGTTGTCGTCCACCAGGGTCTAGAGGCTGGTCCACCACAGTGTTCTCACAGTCACTCCCATACACCTGCCAACATTGAACTGAATGTAGTAAGTGTGAGGAATTCTCCATGGATGCACAGGGGACATACAATTTCTGCCACGTCGGGGCCAGGAGGTGACAGCGATGCCCGCGGAGCTGCCATACGGACCTTTTTCCTCCTCTTCAAGCAAGCAACTGGCATGAGAATTGGGCACCTGGCCCCTGTTTTGTGGCCTTGTTTTTGTGTGTGGGTCTGAAACTCCCCTTCCAGCACATGTTGGTCTACCTGTGACAGCGGTGGACACCCCAAGAGGATCCCAACCCATTGCCTGCTCACAATGGTGAGCTAGCATATGGCAATGGTAGAATATGATGGGTAGTAGCATTATTACAGTACTGTGCTGGTTGAGCACAGAACCATGATGACCCCCCTCCCCCCCCCGTGCGACCAGCTGGCTGTGTGTTGCCTTTTTGTGGTTTAAAGCAGTGAACTCTCTTCTCTTTAGAAGACCTGTTGTTCTCTTTCTAATCAGGCAACTTCACAGTTATGTTGTTTCATTCTTTGTTGTCTCTGTTACTTCTGACAGGAAGTCAGTGCTCGGTGTTTCACAAGCTGAGCTTGGCCTTTTCGGGGTTTTACTTCTGTGTTTCTGCCATCTGATTTTTTTGCCCCTGCCAATCCCTGCCGAGTGGCACGGTTCACACGGCTTGGGGTCCGGTAACTTTCTGAAGATGTGTAAAGTAACATGTGATCTACAGTTGCTCTGCCAGCTGTGGCAGTAAATTGGACAAGACGCCACTCTTCGGATAATTTCCCGGCGCTTAGCTTGTCTTGACTTTTGTCATGCAGCTCATTATGGTCTTATTATAAAAGGTTCTGTTCTTCCTGTGATTAGCCTGATTTGCCCCCATTGTATTGCATCTGCTAGACACCAGTGTTTGAGACAATACACCCCAGACTGGACTGTTTACCCAGCCTTCACCTCACAGGAGGGAATCCCCATTCTTGGCCTTTGTTAACATTGGCTCATACCACTAGGGATACCCTATAGGAGGTGCTTAATCACACATGGCTGAAGGGCCGTTCCATTTCTGTGTGGGGGCTCCTGGTGTGCAGCGTAAGGAAAGTGTGGCTTTCTATGATTTACTCCCTTTCCTCCACAATTGAAATAAATATCAATATATAAACATACCCCCCGGGGGAGAGATCTGTGCTGTGCCAAGACACCTGAAAAGACCACAAAACATGAGTTATTGACATGGTCAATCATGTGGATAGGGTAGTCTTACTCAGCCTGTATTCCCCAGTCTAGTCTAAATTTCATGAACTGACCGAACGGTTGAGAAATAAACCTGAAAGGGGTAGAGAAAGGAAGGGAAACAGACAGGAAGAGTGGGGGGAGGTTCCCATGGCCCATATCTGGAACCCACTGATGGAGGAGCAGATGACTAGAGAGAGGAAAGCAGATGATGATGTATGGCACTTAGAATTGCCTCCGGTTGTGCAAGTGCTATCCAGAAAAGGAGGGGAAAACCAGCCCAACATATTTTACAGACCTGAATGCTTCCCTTTTCCCATTTGAGACAATCAATATTATTAAAAACATATTTAAATGGAGTGAACTGTAGAGGTGGTGGGGAGGGGAGAGCGGTAGGTCATCAATGGTGATTTAAACGGACTTGCACCTAAAGTCAAACAGTTTGGAAGCATATACTTTGTAACATGTCAGCTATTATTTATGATTTGCTTCTAGGGTGAATGGGAACACAGTTAATTATAATCGGGGTTTTTTAGAAGGAAAAAATAAGGACACACAGATTTGCACCTCTACCTCCAAACACAGCCGAACCAACCAGCCTGTCAGGCCATTACGGGTTAAACGGAGTCAGATAGAACCCAAACCCTAGAGCGTGGGTGTCCGTGAGCCGCACTGTAAGTCAACGCTATCTGGACCCTGCAGCACTGCCAATCCAGCCAGTATCGCTTCGTGCCAAGAAAAGAGAAAAAAACAAAAAGGCCTGAGATGGTCAGTTTTAATGAAATTCTCAGTAACACCAGGAGAAAGGGAGAGTGGCGCCTGCCATCTTTGGTTGAGGAGGCCTGCAGGTGCCAGTTATATTTATTGGGGAGTTCGGGGTAAAAACTGCCAGCCTCTCTCAAGCACACCTGGGCCTACAGAGACAGGAAAAATCTCAGTTATGGTTCTTTGGAACACAAATATCAGACCAATGAGTGGTTCTGGTGAGTCTCACATCTGGACATACGCGAATATTGTAACACCTTCCCAAGGCTCACCTGTGACAGAAAAAAAGATGCATTCTAGAAGTTAATCTGTCTTTTGGCCCCGACTTGATAGCATCTTAATGGCCACTGGGCTCTCCTTCATTCTTCCAGCTCAAAGAGCCAGAGTCTACATCAGACAAGTGTTAGATGTGCACACATCCTTTAATAGTATTGTAGCTCAGACTGCTCTGATCCTGAAGTGCCAGTGTCCAGCAAACGTTCCATCCTACCTGCTCTCAGATGAACCACAGCTGATCTGGTTTCTGCATTGACTGCTGACATTTGACCACTGAGTGGGAAGGGGATTAGATGCTTTAGAAACAGCTAATAAGGTGGTTAAGGACAGTGACTAACCTGAAAGTTTCCAGTTCACGTATTAGAAACCAGTTGTACTTCTGAGTCATTATTTAAGGGCTCTGGAAAACGATATCAGCAAAAAACTGTCAATTGCTTTGGCCACAAGCGGGAACCAAATGCAGCTTGAGGGGAAAATCAGCGTGTTAAAACGGCAGCTTTCAAAATCCAGCCAAATGCCAGTAATCTGGGGACATGCTGTGAGTAGGTTGAAAGAAAGAGGAAGCAATATGGGCAGTGAGTCAGTCCGAAAGGAGGTATGCTGAGTGTCAAAGGTCAACTCCCTGCAAGCCGGGGGCCACTGCACTGCCAAGCCTGGGCCACCCCACCGCCAAGCCGGGGGCCACCCCGCTGCCAAGCCATCTTCTGGCTCTTTTTCCCAGGCCTTTGACTACAGGACAGCACTGCCTGTGGGCTTTGCTACTGCCAAAAGACATCAGCATTCTGCGTATAGTGCCACCGCTTATTGACCTTTTAAGATCCTCCAAGTGTAGGTCTTTAATGTCTGCTGCCCCCCCACCCCCCACCCCTGTTTGTAAACTAAGTGTTCGCATAGGTGGAACATTCATTTTATTAAGTGATCTCTTGTACTGAGATCTGCAACAAACAGCAGTAAATAACTGAAATTTGATATAGGTTCAATTCACTTTTTTAAATAGTACATTATGCTGGGTATATCGGGGAAGAATATCAAAGGCTGCTGACTGAAAATATAAAATAGTTTTTTATAAATTCTGCACTGATGACTCTAGGATCACCAGGACAAACTTCAGATAAAAAAGAAGACTAACTGGGCTTTCATTCTTGAAATTATTGTTTCCTCTACTCTTACTAGGAAAAGTTATAAATAGTTTCACATGAAACGTTCTTCTGCAAGGCAGAACAACGTGATGATGGGCAGTCCTAGGCCTTGGTGGGTTGTGTTATGTGAGCGCCAGAATCTGCATTGTTTTATCACACTTCACTGTAACCGACATTCTGAAACTCCATGGAACCAGAGGTGGACATTTCAGGTCCAGAAAGTAAAAATCCAAACCAGGATTTTGTTTCAACCAACTAGTTGTGTACTCTGTGACTGTAACTCTTTATGTTCAATTGGTTGGTTGAAACACAATCCCGGTTTGGATTTTTACTTTCTGGACCTGAAATGTCCACCTCTGCATGGAACCACTGTTTTAAACACAAGTTGAAAAGTCTATGGATAAATGGAATAATGAGGTTCTCAGTGGTCTGGTGCTGGGCCCAGTGTATTCTCTACTTCAACGTACACTAATGGGCCATAATGTTAAAACCAGCTGCCCTAATATTGTGAAGGTTCCCCTCACGCTGCCAGAACAGCTCTGATCAATTGAGGCATGGACTCCACCAGACCTCTGAAAGTATCCCATGGTATTTGGAACCAAGATAGCAGCAGATCCTCTAAGTCCTATAAGGTGTAAAGTGGGGCCTCAATAGGGTTGTAAAATTCTGGGAATTTTCCGTTAATTCCCAGTAATTCCTATGGAAAGATTCCAAACTGGAATATTAACAAAATTTTCCATCATTTTTTTTTTAATCCTGGTAGTTGCTAGGCAATCTGTGCAAGGTGATTGTAAAATTATTGAATTAGTATTAGTAGTTCTTTTTATTTTTTATATTCTCCAGCTTAAGGCCCATGAAATGGAAAGTTTCTGGAAATTTACCGCCTCTTTGCAACCCTTGTCCCCAGTGGATCAGACCTGTTTGTTCAGCACATCCCACAGATGCTTGATCGGATTGAGATCTGGTGAATTTGGAGGAGTTTTACTGTTTGAACTCTTTTTCATGTTCGCCATGAAACCTTTCATGACCAATTTTTGCAGTGTGGCAGGATGCATCATGCTAATGAAGGAGGCCGCTGCCATCGCGGAATACTGTTGCCATGAAGGGATGTACTTGGTCTGCAACGACGTATATGTAGGCGTCGCAAGTAACATCCATATGAATGCCAGGACCAAAAGTTTCTCCGCAGAACATTGCCCATAGCATCACACTGCCTCCAGCAGCTTGCCTTACTATCATAGTGCATCATATTACTATCTCCTCCCCAGCTGGCACTATTACCCAAGGCGAATTGTTAACCACATGGAACTGTGGTTCACTCCAAGTTACAATAGGCAGACCCCTCCGGGACCTTCAAGTGACAATTGTTGTTACCTACTGTATGTCATGACCTGCTCGTACGATCCTCCCCTCGTTACCTCATGTGAATTCCTGATTGTGATCACCTGTTCTGCATTTCCGTCCCTTAGTCATGTGTATTCAAGTCCACGTCAGAGTGTGTTTGCCAAAATCCCTCATTAACGTCGTGCAGTGTTATGATGATTCTGTCCTGTTTGCTTCTCCGTCTCCCCATTAAATCCCGTCTTGCCCCATCTTTTTTGTCTTTTGCCTGCTTCCCCAGCACTGCGGCACATAACACTGTATAAGAAGAACTACAACTGCTTTCCACCTGTGGTTGAGAGTTGTCAGAGAGGAAATGCACAATGAACCCTGTCAAGGCATTGAATTAATACTCAATTCATGATTAACGGACTGTCAGCCTCCTGTATGAATGAATAAATGAACGAATAAATAAATAAACACAACTGGAAACAGAGTACGTGGTGTTACAACTCTGAAGGATGACTTAACACAAGGCTGCAGCCGCCTGGACAGGAGTAAAGTGTTCACTAAAGCTAGTGTGACCTGATAATCCACGTCAGGACACTCTGAGCTACTTCAGTTTTCATAACTGAAAGGTTTGCATGCTTGGTTAAATAGTTTAGTTCTTCTTGTGCTTTGACGGGTCCGTTTTCTAGATTGAAAGACTCATCCAGCTGTTTCACATTAATATTAGTGACACATGCATGACTAGAGGAGACTGAGCAATCATTATTAAATTAGTATTTTGCAAATCATGTCATAGTTCAGTGTCCTCTCTGACATGGATTATCTGGTCACCCTAACTAAAGTCTCATCTGGGGTGACTGCTTGACCTTCTAGAAGTTCAGCAATATGTTTCAGCTGAGTATTGAAGAGGAATGAACACTAAAGCTTTAATTTTCAGTTATAGCATCACAAGTTTAATTAGAAAGAGTCTTCCTGTGTGAAAGTGTGTCACTGCATGTGAATTCTGACGCAGTGGTGGACGGGATTCACTATGTGCTGTCAATCGCAGCCAAGTTTAACCCATTGGGACACAGTGAATTTACCAGTTCACTGGTATTAATTCTTGTTCTCCTAATGCCACAGCAAACATTCTGCATTGAGTCTTTTTAACCACTGCTGTAACCTTCATTTCTGAAATGTGATTTGTTTTTATTATTATAAAATTACAAGTCATTATAAATTATTTTAGCCGTAATATTTATTGAGAATGAATAGTAGACATTTGTATGTGCAGTGTTTGGTGCTTCTGGAGCTGATTGTTTTGTATGTGCAGTGTTTGGTGCTTCTGGAGCTGATTGTTTTGTATGTGTAGTGTTTGGTGCTTCTGGAGCTGATTGTTTTGTATGTGCAGTGTTTGGTGCTCCTGGAGTTGATTGTTTTGTATGTGCAGTGGTTGGTGCTTCTGGAGCTGATTGTTTTGTATGTGCAGTGTTTGGTGCTTCTGGAGCTGATTGTTTTGTATGTGCAGTGTTTGGTGCTTCTGGAGCTGATTGTTTTGTATGGGCAGTGTTTGGTGCTTCTGGAGCTGATTGAATCCTAGACAAAGCCATTAAGATTAATAAATATCTATTTTCAAGCTGATCCTCTCACTTAGGTTTCGCAGTCGAAATATTTTCTCCAAATATTTCCCTTATGAATTTCAGTTTTTTTGGTGATAATCCCAGAGGTAGATGTGAAACCGAGTGAGGCATGTCTCTTTTGATGATCAGCAGTGCTAATGTACATGATTCTTGTTGGGGGGAGGGAGGGCTTCTCCCCACTTCCGCACATTCAATCAGCTTTATTGACTAAATGTGGCCATACAAACATAACCTGTTATTTCAGCTCCATGTCTGTGAAGCTGGATGTATTCTTGAAAGGCTCGATCCTGTTCCACTGTCTGCATTGCAGACACACCCTAGTTACCAGTCGCCTTCTCCAGAGTACTGACAGCTTTATTTGATTCTGCTAATTGATTAGGCTACTTAACCGTCTAGCTGATTTCCCCAGTCCAGAGTACTGTTGAACTAAGAGCAAAATGGCACCGGAATACAACACAGTTGTTAAAACTCTGTAGTGACTGATTGAGGAGTCATGACTGCCATGTTGAAGCCGAATCCATTCTCCCAGTACTGGCCTCCTCATGAGTGGCTCCCAGAGCCAGAGACTGCTGATTCGCAGACATCCATGAGTTTAGGGTGCTGGACAATCTAGATGCAACCAGTGGAAATTGTTGGCCAAGCTCAGCCCCAATATGTCTGTGCCAAGCACTGAACACTGCTCTTCTGGGCTGTATCCCTCCAAGTCCACCAAATTTGGAGGCGGCCATCTCACTGTATTAAGTCTGGTAGGGCATGAACAGCGTAAGCTGGAGAGCTATCGATGTCCAATAGGGACAGCAACGTCAGTAGATTGTTGGGAGGCTGCGGAGGACTGTATCACACAGGTTTCTGGAGAGACACATTAAAGACAAAGGATATTCATTCTGGATCAGGTAATGGGCGCTGATACATGACCACTTTTATTCATGTTTGGATTCTAACGAGACTGTACTCCAGAATCTCGCAGTGAACTGTGGTCCCTAGTCACTGACAATGTCCTCCGGCATGCCTCGCACTCAGAAAACATTTTGGAACATAATCTCGGCTAACTCTGGGGCAGATGGCAATTTGAGCAGAGGGAGGAGCTGACACATCTTCCAAAATTGGTCAATGACCACCAGGATCATGCTATACCCTTGAGACTTGGGTACGTCTGTAATTAAATCCAGGGTGACATGAAACCTGGGATATAGAGGCCCAGAAGGGGCTGAAGTTGACCTGTGGGCAGAGCTCAAGAGGCCTTTGACTGGAGACACACCGGGCATGATAATATATAATCCTGAATGTTGTTCTCCGAGGATTAGAGAAGTGGCAACTCAACAATTCTGTAGTGGTCAGACTCCTCGATGTCCACTGTTCAGGGAGGAGTGTGCTCACTGGATGAGTTGCAGGTGTACAATCGCTGGCAAATACTGCTAATTTGTGAATGTGGTGGGCGGAATGCTGCTACGCTGAGATAGCATTGCCATGACACTGATATCGGATGCATCAACTTTGACAAGAAAAGGCAGTTTGGGATCTGGGTGGGGAAGAATGGACGCATGAGTGGATGCCTGCTTGAGGTTACAGAAAGCTGCTTGTACTTCCTCGTTCCACAGGATCACCCGATTATGCATGTGGATTATGCCAGGAAGGGGTGTGGCAACGGTGCTGAATACCTCTGACAAATCACCGGTAAAAACTGGCCAACCCAAGGAATCATTGTAGCTCCTGCTTTGTTTGTGGGTCTGGCCAGTCGGATACTGCTATCTTAGCTTGATCCATTTGTACTGCCACAGGGATAATGATTTTCAGCTTTCATAAACAATTAGTGTTCTTGGAGATGCTGAATTACCTGGCGTACATGGTTGACATGTTCAGCTAGGACAGGGACTGATAAATCATCGGTTTAGTAATATCAGATACCTGTCTATGAGATCCTGGTGTTCATGAAGGATTAGGGAGGGTGTGTTAGTTGGCCAAAAAAGCCGTTACTTGATATTTGTAGTGACCATGGCTGGTGACAAACAGTGTTTTCCATTCGTTCCTCTCTACAGGCCATCTCAGTCTGGAGATCCACATTTAGCCCTCTCTGGTATGCTATGAGGAGTATTGGTGGCAGTGAGCATCTGGAATACGAAGGTGACTGTAGAATGTGATCGTTGATTAAGTTTGAGCAGCTGATTCCCAGCGTCTCTGCCCTGGAAGGGATGGTTGAAGACCTCCTTCAGGTATTGATAAGGGCCAAGAATGATTGAAGCTTCATAATATAATGCTGTGGCCAAATCTCGGGCTCCCCCGGTTCAGAATGAGATTTCAACCTTGATTGAGATTTTGAGATTTCAATTTGAGATTTCAAAGTGGAACCGGTCAACGGCCAGCAGGGTGGTGTTGTGCCAGATGTACAGCTTTCACTGCATGAGGAAACCTTGTCAGTATTCAGGCAACCCATCATAGAGCTCCATTGTTAGGAAGGGGCTGCAGCTGCTGCAGCGGACAGTGGTCAAGGTGATGCCAGGGATGCAGCTTGTGCTGCAGACTTTTCCCCCAGATATTGTTCCAAGTAAACAGAGCCCCAGTGGATCCATGATGCAGTGAAGAATTCTGTGACTAATTGAATGAATCTGGAAAACAAGCAGGGGTCTGAACTCCAGAAGTTCAGTGGTGGAACAACTGTACACTGGGCCCAGGGGCAAAAATAGATGCTGCCCCCCCCCCCCCCCCCCCCCCCCCCCCACGACCCCCCCCCCCCCCCACACACAGGATAACAGGAAGCGACACACAGTTACGTAACATGCACGAAATGTGTAAAGAGAAA
>JAODKE010000125.1:25402114-25412759 GCA_026779605.1 Mormyrus hasselquistii
AATAATGCAAGGAAGAATTCTGGGACTAATTGAAAAAATCGGGAAAAAAACAGGGGGGCTGACCCCCAGAAGTTCAGTGGGGGAACAACTGTACCCTGGGCCCGGGGGCAAAAAAAAAGGCGGCCCCCCCCCCCCCCCCCTAATCCATACCTATGGCCTGCCTACACCAGTGATGAAATGTATGTAGCCCCCAAATATCATACATATTATGCATAGTAGCAGTTAGCAAGTTCCACAAGCCTGCTTTTTTTGTTACATGCCTCACCAAATAGTTTGACTATAAAACATTATCCATTACATTTCAAAATCGTAAGTATCGTGTAAAAATTGTGTAAAACCATTTTTTGTGCTGACTCCCACCTTAATGAGATAGCATGCATAAAAATGAGGTATAAAAGCAGCATGTCTCAACCCTATACAATATGCTCATCACCTTAATTATCAAAAATGTGGCGCATATATGTGAGATTTGTAGTCGGAAGGAGGCCCTTGGGGAAGGGGCTGCCTGCCTACTAGTCTGCCCCAGCAGAAGGCACATCCTGGGGGTGAATGGTAAGACAGGCACACCTGCAGATTTGGAAAAATGAAGACACACACTCGTACTGAGAAACGTGTGGGGGCACACACTCACCAGACAGCAATATCACACATGCAAAACCATACAAGAGGAGACTCAGGCACTGAGGGAAAAGCAGGGGTGAGTGCATCGTAACTGGACATGAGTCTACATTTTCTCGCACCAGGGGAACCAGCTACACCGGTTCAATAGACAGAGCAATTAAACAGAATGAGAGCAGAATACAGGACAGCTGTCAAAACTCTTGTGAGGGAGACTGACTGAGTGGCCATGGCTGCAGACTGGGGGGATCCATCCTCAGAAATGTTAGGGAAAAAAATAGCCTGGGTACAATATCAGATGCCGTCTTGGGAATGCCACCACTTTGGTCACAAGTCCAGAATCACAAAAGCCTACTTGCTTGGTGTTTCAGTTGCAGGAAGTGCTGGGCTAATGCACAACCCATGAGTTTACTTACATGATCACTAAGTTTGTGATGAGGACCTTTCTGTGGAGCCGCTAGTATGTTTGCCATGGTTATGCAAATGCAAAGCACAAAAAACCACCAGAAGGCCCAAGAAGTGGTACAAGAGGTCTTCCAGACAGAATGTCTACAGACCTCAGGGTCACAAGGAACGAAGTGAAAATGATCAGCAGGGAAGCTCTGAGTTTCTCCATTGGGAGTGAGGCAATGTGCAGTCATAGGCAGATGTGTGCAGCAGGGTAACTGTGTTGGGGTCCCGCTGATCCATCTCCTTCATGCCTCTTGGCTTGGCCATAATGCGGCCATGATTCCATCTCTACTCACAATAATAATAATAATGCTTTTTATTTCTAAAACCCAAGGTCACCTGATCTAGCCTACAAAAGACAAACAATAAAAACAAATTAAAAAGAGTTATTTGCATAATCAGACAACAATTGGGTTAAAGCGAGTATGCCAACTTAAACAGATGGGTTTTGAGTTTTGACTTAAAAATGGAAGAGAATCGATATTTCTGATATCAGGCGGAAATGAGTTCCAGACTCAGGGAGCAGAGCGACCAAAAACTCTGTGTCCCATGGTGATGAGGCAGGCAGAGGGAACAATAAAATGGGTGGCAGATGAAGATCTGAGAGATCGAGATGAAGTGGCGATGTGAAGCAGGTCACATAGATAGAGAGGGGCGAGATTGTAAATGCATTTGAAAGTGAGAACCAGAATTTTGAATACTATTCTAGTTCCTATGGGCAACCAGTGAAGCTGTTGTAGAACTGGGGTGATATGCTCCCTGCAAGGGGTACGAGTTACTACCCAAGCTGCAGTGTTCTGAAGGAGTTGGAGTTTACGGAGGGACTTGTTAGGGAGACCAAAGAGAAGAGAGTTACAATAATAAATCCTAGAAGTGACGAGGCTATGAACAAGGATGGCAGCAGCATGGGGAGTGAGGAAGGGACGGAGTCGGTTTATGTTGCGCAGATGGAAGTATGCGGACCGGGAGATTAATGTGTGACTGAAATGAAAGAGTACTAACTAGGATGACGCCCAGACTCTTAACCGGGGTGGAGGGGTGGACAGCGGAATTATCAATATTGATGGAGAAACTGTGGGATTTAGTTAGAGTGGAACTTGTACCAACGAGTTGAACTTCAGTTTTATTGCTATTGAGTTTGAGAAAATTAGAGGAGAACCATGATTTAATCTCCATTAGACAGTCTGAGAGGGAAGAGGGTGGAAAGGAGCAGCTAGGTTTGGAGGAGATATAGAGTTCAGTGTCATCAGCTTAACAGTGAAAATTGATATTAAATTTCCTAAATATGTGGTTGAGTGGAAGCATGTAAATAATGAATAAAAGGGGCCCCAATACTGAACCCTGGGGAACACCGGCTGAAACTCACCCTGTTTCTGTACTATGCAGAGACACCACCACCATCAAGAAACACCAATCTTTTTGGTTTGGTTGCAAACATACTGTATTAGCCAATGAATCAGCAAAACATGTTTTCTGATAACAGACCCGGGTTTACAAGGGTGCCTAAGGGTACATAGCACTCTCAAATTAATGACGTGCACCCTCAGGTGGAAGTCAATCAGTCTGCGACATGGTTGTGGGGATCATGCCCCCTCGGTAATTTTAGATGCACTCTTAGTGATTTAGTTCTGGAGCCGGCACTGTCTGGTAAGGATAGTAAAATCTTTTGTGTGCAGATGTGACCCCCTTTTTAACCAGGTTTAACTGCTGGCTGATGGATCACATGGTAATGGCTAAACTTGTGTCAAGACATTGCTTGTTTTAAAAGTCAGAAATCTGTGGGTCCATTGAAGATGGTAATAAACCTCATCAGTTTCAGTCCAAAAATGAGTAAGTAGCCGTTTACAATACATGTTTTAATAAAGTCAAAGGACAGCCTGCATTTGTCTAGAGAATCAGACGTTTGAATGAGTGGAGGATGGACTTCCCTTTCTGTACAAAACCCACTCAACTGCATCGTCTAGCTGCTGGGTGCATGGATAGATGGGAATTTAACTCAGCAGAGATTCTGTAGGGATCTGTCCTACAGATGTGGAGGACGTTCACTGGAGGTCACATTCACGGGCTATGATTTGGGTGGAGCAAACAGAGGGTAGGACCAGTGGGTGGTAGCCTGCTCTCCCTGGAGCCTGAATCCTTAGAGAACAAGCGACTCCCAGTACTGGGAGAAATATCACCCTCAAGGATCATATGCCCTCACACACCTTTGATGTGTGAATGTTGTATCTAGAAGCCATTATTTTAACACTTGCTTGTGTAAAACTCTCAACCATAAAATTTTTATGTGACCTACTGTATATCAGACTCTAAGTGTTGGCGTTGTGTCTGTCTCAGAGTGTCAGAAATTGAGGTATGTTATTTAGTTATTATTAAGCACATATTTTAAACCAAAACAACTGATATGACCTGCAAATTGCCTGTGTATAATTCAAGCTCATTGCACATGGGTACAGTACTGAGGCTATTCAAGCAACTCAAACCATCCCAGGTCATTTGGCCGCCATACTCCCTGCAGTTTTAGTTACAGTTATAATACCATAACTGAGCAAGAATCATAATTACCCATGGTGCACCCTATCAGTGTTGTGAGTAAAAACACTGACACAACCAGGAAAAAACATTCTTATTCAGGCTGACTCAAGATGATATCATTCCTGCTATTTTTAGTACAACCAATGGAAGCTTTGTGTGCAAAACCACGGAACCACCTCAATGCAGGAAGTCTTGTGCCTATAAAAAAGGAACGGGAGAAATTTTAAATGCCCTCTCGATTTTAAAAACTGACGTAGAGCAGCAGTGGAATTGTACTGGCCCTTCTTAAAAATTTCCATTCAACAGGAATGGCCAGAACTGGCTCTGGACATGGGCTGATGCTATCAGCCTTGGTGGCAACATAAGTCAGGTTTAAACTGTTCTTGTTTGCTGAAGTATTCCCAGAGTGAGCACTGAAGACAAAGTCTGTGTGTATGTGAATGGCATGTATCTACCTTAACCCGTCTCATCTGGCCAGTCCAGTTTTCTCCACTCCTAGGCAAAAAGTACATGCAAGCAAATAAGTGGGACATTTCTGGCAACATTTGCATGCCGTGTAGCCGCCATGAAAGGTCAGGATGTGCCCAGATGCTAAAGCGTAGGGGGTTTGCTTTCACCCACACCCACCCATCACTTTCCATTGTCCTCTGTGTTTTGGAAGACCTCTGTACTTCTCATTACCACGCATAAGATGCTACTTTACTGCAATGTTCTTGTACGGATATTGAGCAAGTGAGACCTGCTACTCAGGATACGTTTCTACTGTCAATAATACTTCTGATGAGAGTGCTGGGTTTTTGTGTTAAGATCAAAGAGTCTGGAGCCTGCAGGTTGCGGGATTAAAGATCAGGACATTCTCTTCCAGCACACCCCTTCATTGAGGTCTAGCCTGAATTGTTCAACTGATAAATTCACTGTTACCATGGGGTAAAAATGGCTCTCCGTAAAAGCATAGGCTAAATAACAAATTATGGTAACACTTTACTTGACGCCATGTTTTTTGTGTTTTAGTTGTAATGGTCAGTATAAGCATTAAAGTTGTGTTGTACTCCATTATGAAAGTATCTATAGTGTATTATACATGAGAGCTTCATAAGGCAGTCATAATGCATAATAAACATGGCTATGATGCGTTATGCCTTTTTTTGTAAATATTTATAGTCATGTTTAAAATGCTTTATGAATGCATTAAAATACATTTTGAACATGTTTTTAAATGACTAAAAACATGGCCTTTAGTGTTACCAAAATGATTATTATGCTGTGAAATGGTGCTGACAAAAATGGACTGACTGAATGTCAACATCAAATTTCTTATTGTCTGTACACAGTTTTAGTTGCCATGGCTATATACTGTAGTCTTCACTAAACAAAATCATCGTTCTATATCAAACCTTTGTCGGACATTCTAATTGACCTGGCCTTGCCAAGAGCACACCGGAAGGTGCATCATGAATGCGTGTCCACACAATGCGGCATCCTCTTACTGGCTCAAACATATAGGACCTGCGAGCACCAGGGATGGATCAGGTGCGGGAATGCCGAAAGCAAGCACTAGATTGACAACGATGTGTGTGGAATACAGCACTGAGTTGTGACTGGCATCATAAAGCAGATTTACGAGCCTGTGCAAAAGCCCAGAGTGCAGTGTGTCAAGGTCTGGCCCATGCATCCAGAAATGAGTTGTAGCAGCAAACACTTTGTTTGAGTAGATGAGGGACCAAGAGTTATGGATAGAGTTACAGCTACATGAACTCCTCAGAAGGGATTAGGAGGAGGCTTGACAATTACCCTGTCTGTTTCTTTAAAAATAAAAAAGAATCTTTGATATGGTAGCTGGGTATAAAGTAGAACATGACTGCTAAAAACCCTGTGGTTTGGTCATGATGTGATCTGGTCAAGAAGGTGGGGACAGAAGAGAACGCAAGCAAAATGATTTGTAGAAACCTTCCTCAGCTCACTCACTGCAAAGTTTGCGTTTCTCCTTGGAGTGGATTTGCAATGTTTGTACTCTACTCTAGAAAACTGCGATGTCTACAACTTTATCAGCAGACTACAGACAGAAAGGAGAACAGGAATGAAGTCCTGCCCACTAGCTTTTTTTGGCTGTGGCTTCACAGCTGCAGGGAGTAAGATTACTTCCCAACACAGAGCTCTGTACTCTCTAACTTCACGCATATACATCACATTTACATCAAGGATACCCCTGGGGAATCAATGTAACGTAGGACTTGAAAATGGTTCACGTTCCCTTAACAGAAGATGGTGGCGTTCCTCCTCTTTTTGCTTCAGGTGTTGAATTTCATCTCCCTGACATGGATACTTTTTGAGAGGAGGAAGGAGAGCTGAGTATGAATGGGGTGTTTGCATGTGGGGGGGAGGAGGGGGGGGCGGCTGAAGTGGAATCCAGATGCTTGTATGACGAAGGGCTGTAACATCTCCCTACTTTCACTGTTCTTTGTTTTTTTGCACCCTGAATAGAGGATCTACCATTTTCAGCATAGCACAAATGATGATTACAGAGGGAAATGCTTTGAAACAAACTTTGGGTAAAAATATTGCATGCTGTATAACCCACTTCCCCTGGCAACCTTGGTGTTTTCTATTGGGTTAAACTGGGCAGTAGCTGAGAGCTCATTGCTTTGAAGCCTGCATGTCAGTGAGCTTTATTTTAGTTTCATTCATATGAGAGGCCTCGTAAACATTTGACAGTGAGAATTCATAGTACCATGTTTTCAAATCCTGATCCACACCTGGAAGTTTCCATTACTCAAATCAATTCATTTTTATATAGTGCCAACCGTCGCCCCAAGGTGCTTCACATGGGTGTGTTGTGATACATTCCTGTATCATTTATACATTATCTGGTGATGTGAGAATAATAAAGGTGACTGGATGAACTGGAAAAACATGAGAACATCTGCACTTTGGGCCACTTGTTTGCCCATCCCAATCTACTCGACAGCACTGGAGCTGAGGGACCGGACTAGTGACTACAATGTTGTGCAGGACGACATCTCAGGAATTACAACCTCACCACAGAACCTAACTTTCTGCAGCAAATAAAAATTTGTGTATATTACTGTTCATTTATAACACATAAAGAAAGTGTGCAGGCCATATAAATCACCAAATGACCAACCCTTTTATTCTGGCCCTGGCAACCTCTCTGCCCACATAACCAGGCTCAAAGGCAGCGTGCAAATGGGCCTCCTTCATCCCCCCCCCCGCCCCACCCCCTAGTGACACAACCAAAAATGAAACAGAAAAAGTGGCTCAGTACAAACATAGTCATCTACACACAATCAGGAACTTTTTATGCAGCAGTCAGCTGTTCCTTTGAGGCTGCAGAGGACTTTCTGTGCCTTTGTGGCGGAGAAAACCAAAGAAGGAGAAAGGGTGGTCACTTCCAGGCCTTTTTAAGAAATGGAGTCCTTGAGGTACTTCCTGTGACCTTTGACCCAGCTTGATCCAGATAGTCCAACTATTCATCGGGCGTGAAGGAACATATTGGGAGAACAGACTGTTTATTGTTAGGCAAGGTGAATGCCTGCCCCCCAACCCCCCCCCAGCGTCCCACTTCACCACTTCTCATATTTGTTGGTTGCTGGTTTTGTTGTCTGTTAATATGAACTGCACTGAGACTGCATATATTTTACAGTGTTTTACTTCTGCATGGACATAACAAGAACGTTCCGTTCAAAAAAACAAGAAGATGCGTCCTCCCTCCAAAATGCCCCCGTCCAGTACTCATCCTACTGCATTTTGGGAGACATGGGGGTTTTGCAATGTAGTATAAAAAAAGCCCCCATCTCTGTTTTCTTTAAAATCCATTTCCCGGTGTCTATCCTTTACATGTATTCAATGTATCATGGCTATAATGGCTGAACTAAAATAAGTCTTTTTTGGTTTCAGTCTCCTGATGATGTAAATCGTTAGCAATCCTAAGTAATATGCCGTACTAGATGTCAGCTGCTGTCTGTGCATGGCTGAAACCTGTACAGCAATGATTTGACTTCGTCCGTGCTAATAATCATACATGATTTACAGATATAGTTAGAACATGCTGTGGATGCAAGCTAACATCCCAAAGTGCATAATGAATGCTTTAGTTGTGGATGGAGGTTGTTTTTTAGTGAAAAATCTGTGTCCTGGGCTGGCAGAAGCTGTATCTGTAAGTATGGTAAGCTGATTAATAAGGCAGACTTATCACGAAAGTCTCACATGGTCAAGCGGTCATAATAGCATTGCCCCCCTGGCAAATATCCAGCTTCAAAGCATTTGTTCAATTCCTGATGGTTTCTTTAGTGGAAAAAAACTATGTTTTTTTTTTGTCTGTTACCTGTTACACTCCAGACTGATTCCCTGCATCCTTCTACGTATTGTCCACAAATGTTCCTGTTTGCTTAGTCTAATCTTAATTTAGTCACATTCCGAGAGTGCTGTCTGCTCAGCACTGCAGGCCTATATCTGTTTAAGAGGAAATCCCTCTTTTGTTTCCCAAGGAAACGCCAGGGAAAGGGGGAGAGAGACGGAAGGATGTGTCATTGTGATTGAGGCGGCCGAGGTGGGGGATGGGGGCTGCTGCTGTTTGCCCAGACCCACGTGGCGGCAGAGCTGCTGGTATTTGTCAGGCTCTGTAATGCCCGACCCTGCCCTTCATGTCTCCTCCCCATTTGGCCAGCAGGTGTTGCTGGTCATCCTGTCCTCCTTCCTGCCACTAGCCCCTTAAGCCCTTAGTGTGTGGGCTGAGTGTGTGGTTCAGAGATTGAGTACCTGCTGGTCATGGCCTCTAACTAGTCTCATTTGTTTACTAGTATTTACGGGAGGGGGGGTTCTGTTTCCCCCATGTGTCTTATGTTCTATTTTGGTTTCCTTCATCCCTGTGTGTATTTTTGTTCCAAGTTAAGTTTCCTAGTGTAGTAATTACTAGTGTATCATTAGTGTTCCTGGTTTCAGTGTTTTCTGTGTCTCTTAGTTTCGTGTTTGTTTAGTGTTGCTGCTTCCACCTGTCTCTCATTGTTCTTGTGCCTCAGTTGATTGGTTAAATGATTATGTCTTACACCTGTTTCCTTGTTGCCTCGGTTTTCTATGTATATTTAAGTGCCTGCCTTGCTCTGTTCTCCAGTCAGTTGTTATGTTTGTGTTACTGTGTGTTGTTCCTTGCTCTGTACCCTTGCTCCTGGTGTTGCCTAACTTGCCTTGTTCCCTGACCTTGTTACGTTTTGGTTTCTTGGAGTTTGTTCCGTTTCCCTGGTTGTGTTATCACTTGTTCCTGTTATGTTTCCTGTTTATTTTGACCCCCTGTGGTCCTTTTATTTTGTGCCTTTCCTAGTTGTGTTCAGTTTTCTTCATAAACCCCTTTTGTCTTTGCCTTTCCCCATCCCCGAGAGCGTTCCCATGGAGCCCCCCCCCAAGGCACACGGGGGGGGTTATGTCACGCCCAGCTCTGTCCGATCCTCCTGTGTGCCACACCCACCTCGTTACCTCGTGTTTATGCCCGATTGTTCCCACCTGTTGCTCGTTGAGTTCAGCTTGTCATGTATATTTAGTCCGTGTCTCAGTCTGTATTCCCCAGACTTGTCATTGTAATGTCTCGTGTGTGTTACCCGTATCGATTAAAAAGTCCTTGGTACCTGTTCTCTTGCCTGCCAGCCAGCTTCCTTGCTCGCCCGCTCGCTCACTCGTCCCCGGCCAAACGTGACATAAAACTGCAGGGCTTAAAATTAAGAGCATTAATTCAATAAATTATTTAGTATTTCACCTCTGGGTTAAACTGGCAAATATTGTTCTCTATCCATGGGATACATCTCGCCTGTCATTTACATACAATTATTTGTGACTGTACATCCTTAATCTGTCTTTAAACAAAAAGTCCAGTTTTGAAAGTAAATGACTCTTAACTGAATTACTATAGAGCAACATCCTTCATGATCCTGGCAAACTGAAGCGGGGAGCACTGGTTGGTGCTTCAGATTATGTGATTCTGCCCAGCAGAGATCAAAATTCCTATGAATTATAAAGGATTCTCCATAGCAGATAAAGGGCTCTGTGTTGGAAAACAACAAGCAATCTCTCACACTAATAGTCGTGAAGTGTTTCAAAAAACTGCTTCTGACACACATACAGGCTTGTGTGCCCCCTGCAGTCGACTCACACCAATATGCCTACAATGCTAACAGATCTGTGGAAGACGCCATACACCACAGCTCGTCACCATGCCCTGTCACGCCTGCAGCAGAAAAGCACACACATTCAAATGCTGCAGGTGGACTACAGCTCCACTTTTAATGTCATTATTACTTCCATTCTGACCACCATTTGGACTCAACACCAGTCTTTGCAACTGGACATTACATTTCTTAAAGGGACAGTTCACCCCAAAACTGGAAAAAAATGTTTTTGAGATGCTTAAGTGCTCGCTATCCACCTACACCATGTTCCAAATTATTATGCAAATCATATTTAAGTGACATAAAGATTAAATATTTTGTTTTTCAATTAAACTCATGTATGGTATTGTGCCTCAGGGCTCTTTGGATCACTCGAATCAATCTTGGACACCTGTGATAACAAAGGTCAACAAAAAAAAAATTTTGGTTTGGTGCCTGGAATGTAAGACGTGCTGATTCCAAATCTGAAATCCGTTTGTCTCTATCAGCTATAGTTTATGAGCTACAACGTCACAAACTTAATTACGTCATTGCTGATATTCACATGCAGTTAATGCACGGCTTCTAGATATCTGCTATTATTGAAATCTAGGCCGGCATCCAGTTCTTGATTATTTACACTTTGTTTTGTATTTAGACCTATCAGCTAATAATAATTTATAATTATCCAGTCATCATTGACATAATAACTATAGTTCAAAGCGAAGTCTGAAATATGTCTTATTACACAATGGCAACAAGTATGGCTCAATTCCAATTGTTCACTCAGTCAAACTGAAGGAAGAATATAAGAACATAGCTTTGGTCCTGGATAAAATAAAGTTTCGTGAACATCAATGGGTCATTTGTGTGGATCTCAAGATGGTCAATTT
>JAODKE010000125.1:25429010-25441192 GCA_026779605.1 Mormyrus hasselquistii
TTGTGGTGGTGTATAGAGCCAAAAATGTTAGCATTGTGTCGATGTCCCAATATTTATGGACCTGACTGTATATGTGTGAGAAATTTGGCGATTTTTGGTGGCTGTTTTGGTATATTATGTTACATTAACCCTTTTCACATTAAGCGCTTTAGAATGTCCCGTTCTATGCCTCTGCTACCCCCCCCGCGAATCTGAATACAGGGCTGCCGACTCCCACGCACCTGGCATGACACTCAAGCTTTCAGACGCTCGCACAAAAAATCTTACGGCAAATTTATATTATTACATTTTAAATTGTAAAATTGGCTGCATCAAAAGCGTTGGGGTAGTTTGCAAACCTTACAGACTATTTACAAGGTAATAAAACTGTTACATAGGTGTAAATGCATGTGCGGACTCCCACGTCAGCCGGCTGGGAAGTTGACAGCCCTGTGAATAGAATAAGTGGTTTCAGAAAATGAATGGATATTATATATAAATAACAAATACAAAAAAATCAATCTTTATGACTAATAAAGTCTAATAAATATATAAGGAGAACATTCCCGCGAGCGATAAAGTGAACGAATCTACGAATGAAAATTTAGGTATTAACTCAGAAGAATACTGAAAAAGCATCACGACTTATATATGTAATTTTACTCCGCCCGGCCACAGGATTTTAAATAATGAATATATAATAGGCTAATAATAATGCCACTTTGCAAACTACAATTCCCTTCCATCCTTTCCGCCTCGTACACATCCATCCATCTGTCCATCCGCTCGTCGCCACCGCTTTCTTTTGCACTCTCTCGCGTTATCGGAGGCCTTCAGGAAGCACCGGGAGAAGGGTGGAGATACGTGGAGGGAGAGGGGAACGGCGAGGGACCCCCACCGGGCGTGGAAAGCGCTGCTTAATCCAACAAACTACTGACGCTAGACCGAGAGGGAGGGGGTCTGTACATGTACATGCACTGACACATGCACCCCGAAAGCCATGTGCATTGCACTTCTCCGTCATATTCGAAAGCACTGGGACTTTGTCTGTAAACCGCAGAACATCATTCATTAGTTGCATAAACGGGCAATGGCGCTAAAGCGAATTCAGAAGGTGAGTGTTCCGCGTAGTTTGGTTTATGTCCCTCTTCAAATGTGACATTTGGCGCCTCGTTTTCTATGAGCAGCTGGACGCTGTTTCATGTCATTCGATCGAACACGATTCATCATCGTAACATCGGAATGTCAAATATAAGGAGTAGCAACTTATCAAGGACGCACTGATGGGCTGTGAGCAAGAGACGCCTCACATAAGCGAAGTGGCATTTACTTGCATTTTCCCCATTCTGTTTATTATTATTATTATTGGTGATTATTATTGGTGTTTTCTAATAACGCCATTCTTTTGAAGTAGGTCCTTGTATTTAATGACTGTCGACAAAATCCGGCACTATTATTGGTTGGGGTGGGGATCCCCTCCCCCTGAGGCTGTTATCAGTCGGGGGACTCTGATACGCGGCACACAGGCGCAGAGAGTGTTAGTCCCACACCGCTTTCTAAATACAGTACCGCTGGTGTCAATGTTGCCAAATATGGAGCGCTAGATGGGGCTTCAGTCACTATAGCTGCGTGTATTTTTAACAGTATTAATAAAGCCCCGATCGTAAGCACACACCTTCTGAAACTGAAGTATAGCACTCGTGGACTATAGCAGTATCATTGCTGCATTTAATCCAGCCTGGAAGTATAGGCTCTGAATTTTAATAACTTGACACAATTTGTCATGCAGGACAATTGGCTGGCATGATTTATTGTAACTTCATAAGTTTAAGATTAAGTGTTTTATTTTCCATCTAGCACAATTCTTAAAAGCTGACTTTAATTTATTGCTTTTTCCCCTAAGTAATACATTTTTTTAAACCCGTTTTTATGGAAAAATCTACCTGTGGATGCTAATAATCTGAATGGTTCCATTGTAATTCATTGACTTCTCTAACAGTCTACCCAAACACAGACCAGCCCTTCAAGTGATGGTTTAATGCTGGAGTCTCCAACTCCACTCTTAAAGAGCTACTATCCAGTAGGTTTTCTATTCCACCTGGCTTCTGATGAGCCACACCTGTCCCTGCATGGTATTTACATGAGAACAAGTGTAGCTCATCAGAAGTCAGGTAGGATAGAAAATTTACTGGCCAGTAGCTCTCCAGGACAGAGTTGGAGACCTCTGGTGTAATGCATCTCAGTGTATGAACCACAGATCCCAGCAGGTGTCCTTCAGGAGGTGTTCTGCCTTTTTGTGTTCCTGACATAACTGAATAAATCTGGTAAAATTTGAAACTGTAACGTTTTAATTGGATAAGCAGCTAAGCGGCTAGAATGTACACTTAGCCTAATTTTGACCTTCTGAAACTTCTCCGAAGGCTTCTCTGAACTTTCTTCTCGAAAGGCCCAGCAGTGGACATTTTCTCTTTGCTGTAAGTTGTGTTTTACCTTCACTGACACCCCCCCCCCCTCCTCACCCAGGAGCTGACAGATTTACAGCGTGACCCTCCAGCGCAGTGCTCAGCTGGCCCAGTTGGGGAGGACTGTAAGTATAACTGAGGACACCCATTCCTGTTGAATACGGAGTTGGAGGTCTCCCCTGTGTACTGAAATCACTGAGGTGCCAACCAACAGAGTTGGGTAATTCAGGTCCAGAAAGTAAAAGTCCAGACTGGGATTTTGTTTCAACCAACTGTCAACCAATCTTGATCTTGACTTTTACTCTCTTGACCTGAATTTCCCAACTCTGTAAACCAAACAGAATATGGAATATTGCTATTTCATCTATAATCTGTGTATATGAGCACTTAGAAACAATACTTGCAGAACTAACTTAGTGTGTTAGATAAGCATTTTTAAGCAGGGGCGTCAGTTCCTTCAGGAATGGCTGGGTTCATCAAGTCTGTATATATTAGCCTTCAAAAATGACATGTAATGTTGCATTTATCACTTTGCAGTATTTCACTGGCAGGCCACCATCATGGGACCGGTAGGTGCCTCCCTCGCCATGGCAGCCTGATTTCACGTGTTTCAGTACCGTTCACATCATCCCTGGTGGACTGACCATCCACCCTCTCTCTCTCTCTGTCTCTCTCTCTCTCTCTCTACTCTCATTGCCAGAATGACAGTCCCTTCCAGGGTGGTGTCTTCTTCCTGACTATACACTTTCCCACGGATTATCCTTTTAAACCACCGAAGGTGAGTCGGTCGTGGGGGGGTTATGCTGTGTTCCATTTACTCCAGACTTCGAAAGTCGGAGCTGGGAATGACGTCATACACCTGAGTTGACCGCGTTCCAGTACAGCAATTCAGAAAGCCGTGAAGCAGTATCAGGGACCTGTTTCCAACAACAGGATTTCTCGCTTAGCCAGACAACTAAGATTTAAGGTTCCCCAGTTTAAATGGCCTTTGTCTTCATTCACTTACATTTAGCCTAGACTTCCTTAAATCCAACAAGTTGTCAAGCTAGACCAAAAATCCTGCTTTGTGAAACAGACCCCAGTTCTAGCCAGGTTCATTGTTAGCCATTGTTAGCAAAAGCTGTTGATAACTACACATTATGAGGCATTTTACACATAAAAACAGAGTAACAACATGTCCATAGATATCGGTTGGACACAACTGTGTGTACAACTGATTTAATGAGCCACAAAAAAGACGAAAATGCTAATATACAGTATATCACTACAGCTTTCACTTCTGTTGATGAAGGGTGCGGCCATCTTGAATGCTGAGGTCGGGGTTTCAGAGGTTCCCTCGACTTTCCACGTCCAAACTCCGACTTCAGGGAGTGTTCCAGTTGAAATTTCCATTGAGGAATAGGAAATTCTGACTCCAAACACCCCTTAGGCCCTGGCTGCCATGTCCTGTCTTGGCATGTATTTTTGAGGTGATATTCATGACCGAGATGGAGAGGATGGTGAGAAGTGCTCTAGAGAACAATCCCTAAGGGTGCGAATAAGAATTTCTGACACTTCAGTATCACTTGAATGCTATGGAAGTTCTACTGAGAAATTTTTGACTTTGAAATGTGAATAAACATGATTTAATATACATTTAATGATCATAATATAGATTAAATATAGATTTCAGATATCCTTTTCTATTTTAAAAATATAAAAATAATCCTTTTAACTGTTTTATTTTATTTGTGTATCCCTTTGGATTTGTATTATAGTTGTTGAGCTCCATGTCACCTCACAGGATGAAGGTCAGATGACCATGTTGTCACACTAAAACACAATCCATACCTCAGCTGAAGTAAGACAAGTGTGAAGAGTGTGAAGAGGCCCCATCTCTGCTAGGCTGAGAGTCTGTCCTGTTAGCCAGGCCATTTAGTCATATCTTAGTAGTCCGTCCATTTTGTGTCCAGGTGGCCTTCACCACTAAGATCTTCCACCCCAACATCAACAGCAATGGCAGTATCTGTCTGGATATTTTGCGGTCCCAGTGGTCCCCAGCCCTCACGGTCTCCAAAGGTAAGACCCAGTCGCTGCTCCCAGTCTTGGAGGTCAGTGTTCATGCCAAGCCACCCTCAGGTTGGACCTGTACTTTGGTCTGATGCAGTCCTGCTGTCAATCTGCTCGCTGCTGTGTGACCCAAACCCCGACGACCCGCTGGTGCCAGAGATCGCCCACACCTACAAGGCAGACAGAGAGAAGTGAGCGACGTCCCGCTGTCCGCTCTGGCTCATTCACCTGTCCCCATGCTCATTGACCTCTCCAGGGCTAGGTGACATGACATTGCCCTCATCGAGTTTTCCCACAGAATGTGTATGACATGCAAGTCCATGTGTCAGCGTATGGCTTGAATTTAGGTCTATGAAGCATTTGAACCTGTGACCTTCTGGATAAATGCTGGTTTCTCTGTTGGGTTGGGAGTAGAGCAGTATTTGCAGAAGAAAGTGAGATGGGGGAAGTCCACAAATTATTACTTTGTGGTTCTCATACGGTTGGAATACATTTACCGTTTGTGTTGTTTGACTTATTTTGTTTAATTTTATTTGGCAAAGGCTCTTGTCCAGAGCAAGTTAGAATCAAACCAAAATTAAAAGGTGAAATGTCTGCTTTGGTTTTTATGGTGGGAGTCTGGCTAGAATTGTGTTGTGGGGCCTCTTAACCCCTTTGGTGTTTGAGGTCAGTAACAGAATGACCATCGTGTCCCTTTCAGGTACAACCGACTGGCTATGGAATGGACACAGAAGTACGCCATGTGAGGAAGGGACCTGGTGTCAGTGAACTGAAGAGCTGGGAATACAAAACATTTTAACTGTGAACACTGGCAGACGGAACCGACGGACTGAGCTGTGGGGATGCAGGACCGGCCATGTTCTGTAGGGGGTGCCCCCCCCCCAATACACCCTCCAGTGCATCTCGTTGGCTGACACTCACAGGTCTGCCATCAGCAGGACACCTTGCCAGAGTGCAGCATGACCTTTGACCTCCTGTGAGTGCCATGGGTTGCCCTCCATAGAGACGCAATTGGCTCCATGATTGTTATCTTTATTATAAATATTTATTTAAATAGAGAAGCTGTGATTATGTTTGTGATGAGTTATTTTCTGCATTGGTCACCAGACTCTCAGTGCTTTCACACATTAGCTGTAACTTTGTACGTGTTACCACATGGTTGTGAATATGTATGTGTTATAACCGTGAATATGAGTGTGTTTGTGTGAGTGTGTTACTGCGTAACTGTGAATGTGTGTTTGTGTATGGGTTACCACATAGCTGTGAACGTGTGTGTGTTGTAGCTGTGAATATGAAGGAGTGTGTGTGTGTGTGTGTGTGTTACCGTATAACTGTGAATGTGTGTGTGTGTGTTACCACATAGCTGTGACTGAGCATCTTTGGCCAGATGACAGCATGTTTCTGGTATGGTTCCACTCAAATGGGCTTCCTCCAAATTAATTGCGGTAAGTAGCCTGTATATCTTGCCTTGTGATTTATATAGCATCCATCAACATTGGAATCTCCACACAAGGGATTTTATATGGTTAAAAAAAAAACATAAATGTGCATAGTATATCCACAGATGCCCGTTTTAACAAGAGAAGTTTTCAAGCATAATTATGTGTTTGCGACACTGTACTAAGAACTACTTTAGTTTCTGTTCTGCCTTCAGTCCTTTGTTTTTCGGTTGATTTCAGGTGCTAAGTTCTAAGACTGAAGGCCATGAGCAGACGCCGTCTAGTCCAGTTTTGGTTTCATCAGTTGGGCTGAAACAACTGTCAGTCTCAGTGCTTGTTGTTGTGAATTTCTTTTTCCAAGTTTGTTTTTAATATGTATTAATCGGGACATAATTGCACAAAGAATTGGTTTCATATTTTCGGAGAGGTTTCTAGCTTTGACCCTTCTGTATTCCTGGCTAGCCGTAACTCGGGGACCACAGTGTGTAAGGGAACCAAATATCACAACTCAGGATAAATTCAGTCTGATATTTAAATAGTTAAATATCAGACAACAGAGTCTCGCCTAGGATGCCAGAACACCCAGGGCAGGACCTGGACTAGACTATCCGCCTGGACCTGTTCTTAAACTGTTCCCCACAATGCATGGACCAGACCATATTATGTCTAAACATGAACCCCTACCACACATTTTAGAACAATGGCGAGGTCATTTTCTCTAAATTTAGAGAAGTATGAATGAAGTAGTCAAAATCGGGATTATCAGGATTTTTCACCAGAATAAAACAGTATTTTGTATTTAGACACCCCTATTAATTGCGTGCATTTTTTAATACCCGCTAATCGTATACGGTGTCGCGGTGGTAATTCGCCAGCATTGGCAGTCAACCGTTTTCACGTTTTGTCACTTTCTGGAGCTGCCTTCGGCGAGTTCCACCGCCGGCCGACAGAGGGCGGTACTGCACCGCATATTCGCTAAGATACAGGAGGAGGGTTTGGAGCCAGCGAGAAGTTCCTCTAAGGCTCAGCCCTCCCTTTTCGGTTCCGTCGCTTGCATCTCCGAATTGCACGCCGCGGCAGGGTCAGTGGTGCTACCGGAATGGCTGTGAATCTGAGCAAAAACGGTGCTGCGCTTACGGCTGCCTACAAAGACGTGGTGGACGAGAAGTCGCAGACCAACTGGTGAGAAGCGACGTGCGGGTTTGAGATGCTGGTGTGTCTGGAACCTAAAGCCATGTCACATCAGACCTCTGGGTTTCCTGCTTTGTCGTCGAGTCTTTGTGCCAGCTCCTTCGTTATGCATGACACATATAACATAAAATGCATATATGCCATGGTACGCGTATTATGAGTTCGTAAATATGTGTGTGCATACATGTATGTATGTATGTATGTATGTATTTTTATATATATATATATATATATATATATGTGTGTGTGTGTGTATGTGTGTAGACTTGGCATTTCCTTTTTTCCGAGTGACTTCCTGTTTTTGAGCAACAAACCTTTCCGTGGTTCTATGACTTTAATCGAGTGGTCTGCATAAATCAAATGAAAGCAGTCCAAATGCATTTTGAAGCACTGGCCCGATAACATTTAAAGGGCTTTGTGTGTGTTCGTGTGTGTGTAGTAAGATTGCTATGCTTCAAGGAAGCAATTTCTCTTGCGCCCCTCCCTTTAGTGCGACAGGTGACGAAGCAAAGTTTCTCGCTGTTCAACTTAATAGTTTGCTTTACTTTATGTGCTTATATTTTGAGACATAAAATTATCAGCGTGTCCTGCTTTGTCACTGACCAGTACTTGACTTGTGTCCTTCTACCTCAGAGTAACAGTTGTATTCCTATTCATTTCTACGGACACGACAAAAAAAAGAATGAGCACGTTCTGGATGGGGTCCCCTGTCCCCCCTAGGGGACACATGCCTTGGATGCAGCGTCTGAATGATGTACAGTTGGAAAGTAAAACGGGGTTTTTTTTTTTAGAAAGCAAGCGTGGATTCAATCACAGGTTTTGAAAAATGTCCAGTGTAAGTTGGAGCGTTTCAGCCTTAGAAGAAATCTGAAAGTTTCTCACATCAGCTACCGGTTTTATAAGATTGCAAAGAAGTATAAGGAAGATGGTGACTTACCTTACCCCTTTCTTATTCTGTACTTTTTTTTTTGTAATAATACGCATTGTTAAACCCACAAAATCACTTTCACTCACTTTTCCCCATATGGCTTTGTCTAGGTGCGACCTGTTTTATGGTGTCAGTATATTTGCTGTAATGTATATTTTAGTACACAAAGTTTAAATATGGAAACAAAATGTACACAGAGAAGGAACCATGTGGGGACCCCACACACCGCAGCGGAAGGTGTGCGTCAGCCGCTTTGAACCGCTGTGCTGGCCAGCCCAGTAGCAGAATATCCGCTGTTCTAGGCAGAATATCCGCTGTTCTAGGCAGATGCATGCTGTCCTCTCTCAACTGCTTACATGCCACCTGAAAATTAGACTGGCAAAGTTCCAGTTTATTTTCACTCTGAGCACTGAATTCTAGGTGCTAAGCTTAACTTGCTGACCCATTACAGGTAATTGTGAGCTCCTTGTGCACAGTTCAGATCCAGTTCTGTTTTTTGTTTAAGTCTTGTGTTCAGTCATAGTTTAGGTAGCGAGTTTCAGTTCACCCTTGTCAGAAAAATGGGTTGCTATAAGGAGGTTCTGCTAAAACGGATGAGGTACGGTCGCCATGAGTGGGACTCTGGCTAAAGCTCAGGGCTGAGTTCTTTGCTGGAACCTCTTGCATGTATTGTCTGTATTTTATTTTATTTTTATTTTTTTGAAGGGCCTTATTCACATATGAGGGCAACACCAATGACATCCGATTGGCTGAGAAAGGAGGTAAATTGTTACTTTGTTGTATTGTTGTATCTGTCGATTAAGCTCTAGCTAAATGGGTGGAACTGAGCCGTTCCCCTTAATTGTACTGTTTTTGGTCTGTGTTCTCGTTTGTGTTTATGAATTCTCAGGTGTGTTTCGGTTGATCGGGCAGGTCATTGCATTACTGTCTTAACCTACTGACTTTTCTTGTCATTATCTTGATGACATTCGAAGACCGAGTCATACATTAATTGCAGTGTTGGATACTTCCTCTGACTTGTGTGTTTTGTGGCGTTTTAGCTGCTGCTGAGTGGCAAGTACTGGCATTTTATCGTATTGGTATTGGTTTTTGGGATGGACAGATCGGCAGCTGCATGGTATGATCACGATGACATGGCTTGTTTGTGGTCGTTTGTGGTCGTTTGCTTTTCAGAGGGAGGTCTGGAGGAGCTCGTGGAGGAGCTGAACAGCGGGAAGGTCATGTACGGCTTTTGTCGGGTTCAGGACCCGAACTCCGGCTTGCCCAAATATGTCATTATTAACTGGGTAAGTGCTACAGCTACAGCTCTGTGAATCGCCAAGAAACTGCAGCTGGTCAAACTGGCATCAGGCTTGGTTTGCTGGTGTCTAAGATTTAACCCGTCATGTGAAGTTTAGTTTTTATGTAGTTTAATTTGTGTGAGTGTGTGTCTTTTAGACTGGGGAAGGTGTTAAAGATGCCAGGAAAGGACAATGCGCGAATCATGTCAGCTCCATGGCCAAGTTCTTAAAGGTAAGGCACAGTCTTGTATGCCATAGTTGCCTCTTTACTACTAGGGTATAGCTGTTGTACATTGTTACATTTATACATGACCCCCCCGCAAATGGGGGGGCCTTACATTGGCTTTCTGTAAGCCACTTGTGTCCGCATTGTGTGTCGCCATCAGTGTCCTTATTTGAATCTGAATTGATGTGGGTTATAGGGTCTGCAGCCGTACACTGGCTGTAAACAGCTAGCAGTGTTCCTGGAGTTGTGCCTCAAAGTGAAACTATCTCGTGTCACATTTTACGTCCTTCTGACCAGCGTTCCTGTGAAGTTTGGTTTCCATTTTTGTTTTGTGTGGTGCTTTTGTCTAATAGACAAGCTTTTCCTCATGATACAACGAAAACTTTATCAAATTAGTGCATGCAGTGTGTAAACCGTTCCCCTAAATTTTTTAATCTTATGTAGTGGCTAAATTTTTTTTATATTTACACACACACACACACACACACACACACACACCCACAGTTCTCAGTAAGTCTTGGGACATGTGCTTAGTTCAGTAAAAAGGTTGTAGGTTTTATAGTGGATGAACTATCCATTTTACAGTGGGTGAACATCCATTCAGTGCAAAGGACATAGTGCAAGACTGTACTGTATGTGTGAATGTGCAACCTGCAATGGGCACCAATTGTAATTATATATATATATATATATATATATATATATATATATATATATATATTACACACACACACACTTCATATAAGCAGATATAAAATAAATTACTCAATTAATCAGTGGTTTACTTGATTATTAATATAATTGATAGTGATGGCCGAAATGCGTCCCAGACCTTGATATGAACCGTTTTTGCAAGATAGTCAATATTATTCAATTCACATGGGTGCAGTGTTTTGGCTCATCAGATTACATGCTGTCCTCCACATAGTGTCTTCAGCAAGTTTCAGCAGTATAATTAAAGGGGAACTTGCTCCGTGTGTGTGTGGTGTCCCGTGCAGCAGTCGTGAGGTCCGTCGTTTGCCGGCACGTGCTTTTCCCGTGCGTGACTGGCGTTGCTCATGCTCCGCCCATGTCCACTAAGCAGACTGTGTAACGGAGTAATGTGATGAGCAGGGGGCCCATGTCACCATCAATGCCCGAGCAGAGGAGGACGTCGAGCCGGAGTCCATCATGGAGAAAGTCGCCAAGGCCTCCGGGGCCAACTACAGCTTTCACAAGGAGTCCAACCGCTTCTGTGACACTGGCCCTCGGGTCCCCGTGGTAAGGAGCCCCCCCACCCCCCACTCCACGCCACACTCTTCTTACAAACCTTTAGTCAGTGGGTTAATTTCATTCTTTTGTGCATCTCTGTTCTCATTAGGAACAATATTGACCATCAGGTTAGATCCTCTGCTTGGGGGACACATTTGTCACCTTGTTGGCTAATAGCTGCCTTCTCCACATGGTATTTCTTGGGTGACAGAGCTTGTGTATAGATCTCCCTCCCTGTCTCTCTTAAGGACCGAAAACAAGGAAACATGTTTTGTCCTGAAACTGGAGTGTGTGTCAATCCTGTAATTGTGGTCGGGCCCATTCCATGCTGGAGTCTGGCGCCATCTCCCCCTTTCAGCACTCCAGCATTTTTCAGTGGCTGGTGAAAACCCATTTGAGAGCTAGATGGTGAATTCGTGGCCTCCCAAGGGGTGCTGCTTCTGGAACGAGTCCTGGAAAGGTGGTGATACACGGGGCGACTCCTTCATGTTGCTGTGCATTTGCCGACTGGGTGAGACAAAGGGCAACTCATCTGGATCTGGATGATTGCCAAAAGTTGCCCACTGCCAAGTAAAGTTTTTCAAATAGAAATCTGTTGCCCAATATCAATGGGAAGGTGCCCGAGCAGCATCGGTCAGCAGCAGTAGCTGGCAGCATTTCTCAAAAGGATGCCCTGTGTATCGTCACCCGAAGGAAGGCAAACTCAAATTTTGACCCACTGCTGGTGGGCTGAATGTCTGGATGTACTAAAATCTACTCACTTCATATATAAAAGTCCATACGAAGGTGGCTTTTATGTAATGGTTTCCAGCATCTTTCAACACCGATCTGTAGAGTCGAGGGGTGTGGATAACCTACTACAATCTCTGCTTTACTAACTTTGTGTGAACTCTGTGGTATATTCTCATTTTTGTAGTATTACTATTTCTTGCTGTGTGTTCGCGTGGGTGCATGTGTGTATGGTGCAGATATACATTACGTTGTAGAGACATTTGGTCCCCACAATGTGATTAAAAACCTGCTACTTTGATGTTGCCTTTTGATGGACCCTTTTGTTCAGTCCCCACAAGGGGAAATTTAAGTTTATAAAAATCTGTGACTGCAATCAAAAAACTAAAAATGTTTGGTTGCTTATAGTTGAGGATAGGCCTGGGTAGGGGTTAAGGTTGTCATTGTTGGGATTTGCTCATAGAAATGAAAGGACAGTCTCGATATGAGAACATCGCTCTGTGTGTGTGTGTGTTTGCTGCATGTATGTACGAGTGTGTGTGTGTTTGCTGCATGTATGAGTGTATGCACGTATCTCCCTTTTCTCTATGCCATTCTTTAAATGCAATCTTCCTCTGTATGTGTTACCAGATGTTTATCCTGTAGACT
>JAODKE010000125.1:25456568-25466866 GCA_026779605.1 Mormyrus hasselquistii
TTGTTGAGGCGTGTGTGGGGGCAGGAGGGCGGTTGCGGGCTGGGGGTGTGGGGGGGGTGGGGGTTAGGCGTAGGAGGAGGGGAGCCCGCTATTACAGGCTACTACAGTAGGTCCCTGTTCAACCGGAGCGAGAGTATGGTTTGCATTGCCGGTAGTAAGTCAGACTTATTCCTGGTGGGGGGCTAGCCTTTGTCACTAATTCTGTTCATGACTTTTATAAAGTGAATTTCTAGGTGCAACCAAGGGCTGGAGGGCATCTGATTGAATGACCTCAGAATCACATCTTTGCTTTTTACAGAAGATGTGATCCTGTTGACTTCATCAAGCAGTGACCTTCAGCGTGCACTGGGGCATTTTGCAGCCAACTGTAATGCGACAGGAATGAGGATAAGTACAGCCAAGTCTGAGGCTATGGTTCTCAACTAGAAAATGGTGGATTGTCCCTTCCACATTGTCATTACATCCTCAAGTGGAGGAGTTTAAGTATCTTGGGGTCTTGTTTACTAGTGAGGGAAGAATAGGGTAGGAGATTAACAGGTTGATATATGCAGCAGTTATGCAGCGTTTAACTGGTCTGCTGTAGTGAAGAGAGAGCTGAGCTGGAAGGTAAAACTATCGATTACCGGTTGATCTATGCTCCTACCCAACATATGGTCACAAGCTTTGGATAGTGACCGAAAGAATGAGATCGAGGACATGAGAGGCAGAAATGAGCTTCTTTTGCCCTGCCTTAGAGATAGGATGAGGACCTCAGCATTTGAGGGCGAGCCAAAATCATGCTGCAGCTCCTCCACATCAAAAGAAGCCAGGTGGTTTGGTTATCGGTCTAGGACGCCTCCTGGAGGCTTCCCTGGGGAGATCATTCAAGCATGTCCACTCGGGAGAAGACCCCGAGGAAGACCCAGAACATGATGATGAGGTTTTATATCTTGGCTGGCCTGGAAATGCCTTGGTATCCCCCGGAGGAGATAGAAGAGAGGGAGGTCTGGGCATATCTGCTCAGACTGCTGCACTGTGATCTGGATCCGGATGAACAGCAGAAAATGGATGGAAGGATGGATGGATGGATAGATAGATGTTGGACGGATGGATATTGTAATATACAATAAGGAAGCCTGAGCTTAGGCCATTTAGGAATTAAACAGTTTAAATATTTTCACAACTAACAGGAAGTAGGTGCTAATTATAACCTGTGTCCAGAGGGCTGTCAATAGGCAGAACTACTGTTAAATTCCTCGTAAGACGTCAATAGTTTCTTTATGTTATACAATAAAAAATACTAACAAAGCTGCATATTTGCTACAAAATGCTCACATATTGCATTGAAGCAGAAAGTACTGCCTTGTTTCAGAGAGAGTGACATTGTATTACTGAACATCTGGAACTGATCAAATTGAACTAAATCAAACTAACTGATCAGTGCAGTTTTGACACTTCAGAATCAGAAAACTTCCATTACTCCAGAGGACGTTGTTTCTGATTACTGACTGCACAGTACACAACCACACATAAAGAAAAAAATAGACAATACCCAGTACCAGGTTTGATCTTATAAATGTTTAGTATTTCCATTGCACTGTTCTTGTTGCAATTTTCATCACTTTACCTGATTGTTTTATGTTAAAGACTGTAACATAAGAAGCTTATCTCCATACTCACATCCATTGCATGGCTTTCTTTAACTCATGAAATGTGTGAAACATGAAATGTGGAGTTATCTGTTTTTGCCAAAAAACATGACATTTGGAGAAAAAAAAAACAATTTTTAAATGAAGTTTAATTTGTTTGACGGCCTGCATTCCTGCCCCCTTGTTCGTTCTCCAGCATGGCTCTAACGAGCCACACCTGTTACTAATTTGTCTTGCCTCTCGTTTCAGCCCTCGTGTGACTCACTCCAGCTGCCTCTCGTTTGTTCCTCGACCGTGGTACATAAGTGCCTCCCAGTCCTTTGCTCCCCAATCCTGTGCTTCACTCATTGACAGCACACCAGTGTGTGCTACTGTACAGTGGTTGGCCCTTCTCACCAAGTTTATCTTGTGTTTCACCCCATGTGGTCAGCTTTTGTTTACCCTATCCCCATTCCTTAATAACCCCCCCCTCCTGTTGGTTTGCCCTCACACCTGCTCCTACCTCCGTCATTGTTGGTCCTCCGTATCACTTAAGGGTCTGAAGCACAAAATGCTATGGAACCTTATTGTTTTTGCTAGGATTATTATTATTAGTTATTTATTTTTACATAATCAAAGCAACCCAGTTACAGTTATGTTACCTAGAATGCACCAAAAAAAAACATGATTTGTGAAAACTTCTCAAAATAGAGATGTCTTTGCAAATTAACTCTTCAATTGCTACCACAGACTCATACAACATCTGCAACATGGTTTTGCAGACTCTGAAGGAGCTGAGCCTCCATAAGAAATGCAACCTGCTCTGACCATCCAGTCCAGTTTGCTATCTAGGTGGACACCCAGATACCTATACTGCTGTACAATCTCCACCTCCTCTCCCTGAATGAATGGGGGGCTACCAAGGACCGTGATCTTCTTAGGTCCATCACCAGTTCCTGTATCTTACAGATGTTGAGATACCAATGATTCATAACACACCCAGTGAAAAAGCTGTTCAACACACCCCAGTACTCCAACATGTCTCCATCCCTGATATAACTGATGACTGCGGAGTCATCTAAGAATTTCTACAGTGGGCAGGACGCAGTGTTGTGCTTGAAGTCAAGAGAAAGGGAGACAGAGCAGTCCACTATGGAGCTCATGTGTTGCTCTAAAACTTCTCAAGCATACCATCCTAAAGATGAATGTACTATGGGCGTTCTGTCAGATAATTCATAATCCTTGCAAACCAGAGGAGCTTCTACTGTACTTGCATAGCCAATAGTTAACTTCTGAGCAGAACGCAGTGGATGGTAGAAACTGGAGAAATCAGAACTGCAAAAATCAAAAAATATGATCTTGTCCAGATGAAAGTAGGCACTGTGCAGCACATAGATGATGGCATCATCTGCTTAAACCTGGGTGAGATATGCAAAGTAAAGGGGAGCAAGCAATGACGTTATTAGGGGGTGGAGTATCTCCAGAACCAGTCTCTGAAAACTCTTTATGCTTTGTAAGTAATCAGATGGAACACTGGGCCTTCTTAGTCACAGGAACCAGACAGACATTTGATATTATTAGCATGATAACCTAAAAAGTATTTGATGGATCTATCTTTGGGTGAAGAGATGGAAATGATCAAATTTCAAGACAAATCACACCAAAATTGAACCAATGCCGCTTGATGTCAGCTTAGTGGGAAGGGTGACTGCAGAAGACCCTTGACCTTGTGAACATGGTAATTCAAAAACTGATGAAAATCAGATGAATCTCATTACACCTTAACAAAAACATTATATGATGAAGATCTACACCTGATTTCATTAAGGGACAAACTGCCCTAAAATTGAAGCAGTTGTGTTTGGTGGCAAAAAAAGGCAGAAGACAGCTGGGGCCCTATTTTAATGATTTGAAGCTCATGATCTGAATTGCATAACGCAAGTTCATTTAGGGTGTAGCCAAATCCACTTTTACTAGCTTAATGGCAGGCGCATGGTTCAATGAGTTGTATTTAGTTTCATAATAAGTCATGGGTTTGGTTGGGGCATACCATGCTATAAGCCAATCAGAGTTTCCCATTACGTTAGAAAACCAGGTGTACATGCACCTTGGTGGATTATTATAATTATAATGGCGAATTTGCCAGGTAGTAGAAAAGAGTGCTGAAATTGTCCTGCTACGACAATAGCAAGATTCCACCAAAGCTCCCTAAGCTTTAAAATGATAGTTCCTTGAATGTTACACATTGAGATTAGTGGAGAATATTGATAGTAAATTGTAAAATAAATAAATAAATAAATGGTCCTGTCCTTCGGATGAGACATAAAACTGAGGTCTTAACACTCTGAGGTCATAAAAGATCTGAGGGCATGTTTGGAAAGAGTAGGGATGGAACTTCAAATTCCTGGCTAAATTGCCCACTGTGGCCCTATCAATGGGGTGGCCAATCTTATCCGCAGAAGGCCGGTGTGTATGTATACAGGTTTTGGGATAACCTGTTGGTCATCTGTTCAAACCCAGATATGAGGCAATCAGTCCTCTAATTAGTAATCTAATTAGGGAGTTGCAGTGTAAACCTGCATACACACCGGCCCTTGGTGGAAAAGATTGGCCACCCCTGGCCTATCAGAACTTGGCTCCTAATCATACCCTATATCTACAGTGTATAATTGGTGAACCAACCCTGGGCAGCTGCCAACACACTGCAGGGCGCACACACACACACACACACACACACACACACGCATACACATACACACTCAGCCACACTCACACAATTACAGGGCCAATTTAGACTCGCTAATCAACCTGCCCTGCACACTTTTGGACCGTGGGAGGAAACCAGAGCCCCCGGTTGAAACCCACGAGAACACGGGGAGAGCGTGTGAACTCCACACAGAAACTGAACCCAGGACCTTCCTGCTATGAGGCAGCAACGCTAAGCTCAAAAATCACGGTGCCAAAATGAATTATACGCTTCATGTTTGTTTACTTCTCTGCAAAACATTTAAACTTGTGTACATGGTGTAAGTCTATACAAGCAAAAGTGTTAATGCAGTTCACAGAAAGGTTCCTTCAGTGGCAAAGTATAAGGAGAATAGTTCAAAAATGTTTTTATCATCCAATAGTTTCATTGGATGATAAAATTAGAAATTGTTTGTGATCAACCACATAAATCTCAAATCTGCGATTCATGCCTGTCACTTAGCCCAGCTAGAAGGGCTATGGGAATGACTCAATGTAATTACTTCAGATACGCTTTTATAGTTGTGAGAGTTAAGTAGATTTTTAAAAATGGACCAAAGCAACTGAGAAAAACTGTAGAACGATGCTGATTGTACTTTTCATTTTCATGGCACTGACCATGATGCTTTGCTGTATGCATGTTTTTAGAAATGTTGTTATAGTCTTGAGAATGTTAAGTAGCCTTTGTTTGACGAAATGTGTCATTGAGAAAAACTGTAACCGAATGTTTTACCCGTAAAGTTGCCCTTAAAGCTAAAAGCTCTTCAAATCATGCTATTCACCAGTCATTAACAAGGACCAGAACACCAAAGTGAAGAACTCCTCCCTTCGCTCCTCACCTAAAACTAGCCTACCTGTGTTTTGTGCCTGGAAGCTGCTCTTCTCCCGCATGGATGCCGCTTTGTGAAGCGTCGTAGCGATTCGACCGATAAACGGTAAGATGTACCTGCCTAGGATTTTTTTGATTAATCACCCTGTCTGATGAGAATGTTAGGCTTTGCATAAACGTACATCGGTCATAATGCAGGACATATGCCATCTTTGTAATGATAATTGTAATCCTGTAGATATTTAAGAACTGATGGAAAGTGGTTGATCATTATTAACTTGCTTATCGTCTGTCGGCGCAAAATTATGCACAAGGTTTCAGATTCAGATTAAGATCCCAAATTTTCCAGAATATTTGTATTTTATTTTCACACTCACGAATTTAAAAATAATCCACATTTCTCAGTATTAGTTGGTATTGGTTATATAATTGTAGTATTGAACGATTGATGGATCAGTTCTAATATCACAGTAATCTCTCCAAATTAACAATGTTTTTTTTCTGTTAATCAACGTAATTTGTATAGTTATACATTACATAACAAGACTAAACAAATTAATGTTTCAATTACCATCTTTTGTTTTTTTTTTTTTTTTAAAAAAAAAAACGTTAATTTTTTTTAAGTTTTTGCATTCTTTCTGGAACGGGTGAAATCGTTTTAGACGTTTTATTTCATTAATACCATTGCGAGTAAACAATTCTCTTTTCGAAAGATAAAACTACATTTACCTTAGAGTATTTCGAAATGATTGCATAAGTAGACAATATGGTTTTTAAATAGGATTTTAAATGTTCCATGAATGTTACACATTGAGATTAGCAGGGAACATTGAGAATGGGAGACAAGTGAGACAATTAAAGACACGGATATACGATGCCACGCCGCTGTGTTATTCTTTGACTGGGGTGAGTGTAATTCCTCCTGCCAGCTAGGTAAAGCAAACCGTATAAAATCCAGTTACAGAAACGTGTTCCGCTGAGATATTTAAAACGAGCGTATGTGCATATATTGCAACTGTTTGAAAAGCATCGGCACCAGTACAAATATAATTGTAAGGTGTGCGATGAATGTGGTTTAAGCCTGAAGTAGGCTATATTGTAGTGGAAAATACAGATGAAAATAAACAAAGATGATGGTTAGCGGAATTATTAAAAACACCTTGCAGAATTATTTTTGAAAATTCCATAACCTAAAACGGTCTAGTAAAATAAAAGGATTTTTTGAATCGTTGAAGAAACACATGGTAAAGAAACGTGAGGAATCAGTTTAGCGTTTTGATGGACATATTTCCTTTGCTACAGGTTAATAAAGATCATTTTAGCATCTTCTAACTTCTTATTCTGGCCATACTAGTAATTGGAGAACCTCCCGGATGAAAGGGTCCTGGCCGACCTCAGGGCGCATAGGCTACATACACTTATGGAACAAAATTAGAGACACCGGAGGAAGCTGGTATATAATAATGATTTAAACAAACAATGGATGTCATGTCTGAATATGGTATATTGTCAGAAAAAAGGGGTACACCCCTGGTACAGTTTTGTTCCCCAAGATACAAACAACAGTAATGTATCCTCAATTAGGGGTGTGTAATTTGGACGATATTAGGTCGTGAACGATTAAAACATCTCCACTGCTTTGACGGTGCTACAGTGTACACTCTATCAGCTGCAGTTCTTATAAGGCTACATTTTAAAAAGTGAAAAAAAAAATAGTTTTATTGTACTGTTAAGTAACTTGCAAAATACTCTTAAAATGAACATGAAAAAAATCGTGATAAGGTGATGAATCGTGATCCTGCCTGAAAAGAAATCGTGATATAATACTTTTGTCATTACCAAACCTACCCCCAATGGTATAAAAATGTTTCTCAGAGTCTATTTCTGTATCTCATTACACTAAAAGTTAGGTTACATTTACCTACAACTAGGGTACAATTGGCAAACCCTTAAGGGTACAGCCCTAGTGACAAGTATTTGTACCCTCACTCTCAAAGGTACCAATCATAGGCATTGTTAGGTCTCATCACCCAGGGCTTTAGCCCCCAGTGTTTTAAGCCTAGTTTTTTTAGCCCCAATGCCAATCTCCCTTCAAAAAAAAGTCAAGCCCCAAGTAAACTTGACTTAGCCCCTGATCTTTTCAGTAGCTACTGTATAAACTCCCTTGGTACAAATTGGTACTTTTTTTCTGACAGTCTAGCGAAAGTAAATTAGGGAATACGATTTCTGGCATATAAACCTTGGAAAGGTACTGTTTGGCCTCAAGTTAGACATTTAATGTGAATTAATTTAACGGTTCTGAATAAAGCCATAAATTACGGCTGCTGAAACATAGATAAAAGATTAAGGCACCTCATTACCGGTAGCCAGTTCATTACAGGTGCCCTTTATCCAGGCTCAGTCTGCCGGAATTAAATGCAAACTGCAGCTTCTGTTCAGCAGGGCTTCACCAGTAATGAGGGTTTCTGTTTTTGTGTCACATTACTTCAACTGTCGTGAAACTTAATATTTTTTGCTCTAATTGACCATTATCTTACCTTTCGTTACCTGCTGGGTGCCCCATTGCATTGGCACGCATCACTTTTACACCTGGGCAGATTCTTTTAAAAATTTCTCCCATGAGTTAATTTTACTGCTGCTGGTTCCTTTCAGTGTATCCAGCCTTTTCCCACTAAATGCTTACAGTGGTGTCCAGGATCTTTAAGGTAGATGACTATAATTTCCTGAAGGACACCATAAACTTCTTGGTGTTAAGGCCTAACTCTTGACATTTACAGTACAACTGTTATTTAGCGGACTTTTCACATGGGTGTAAAATCACATTGAAGAGCAAGAGGTGGAGATGATGAGACATTTTCCGGGGTGTATCGTTTGTTAGGGGTGCAGACGTGCTTTAAAAACACATCATTATCACCTCATGCAGGAGACGGTGTGGGTGTGGCGTCTGATACGTTCCTTCGCTGCACTAGGGGTTACCATATTGAACACATCGAAACGTCGCTCTAACTGAAGATGTTATTTGAAAGCTAGCAGTTTCCTGGAAGGGCCCTGAACCCACCCATCATCCGCGCCTCCTTGTCACAGAGGTCTGGAGCCTATCCAGGAAGCTACAGGCGCAAAGCAGAGAATAACCCAGGATGGGGTACCAACCCATTACAGGGCACACATGCACGTGCACACACACACACACACACACATGTGCACGCATGCACACACACATGCACACACACGCACACACACGCACGTGCAGGCACGCAAACACACACCTATGGACAATTTGGCAATTCCAATTCACCTTAGCATGGCACAGGGAGAACATGCAAACTCCACACAAATAAGAACAATATAGAAACTCAAACCCCAGTCCTAGAGGTGTAAGACAACAGTGCTATCCACTGCGGCACTTTGCACCATCGTATGAAATTGTTCATTCAAGTGAACAACAGTTCTACCAGCTAATAATTTCTGCATCATTAGTAAGTCACCCAAGCCCGTTCCATAGAATTAGAAGGGCAATGGGAATGACTCCATTGTAATTGCTTCAAATTTGGGAACACTGTAAAAACAGCGTAAATTTGCTGATTCTGGATTCTTCAGTTATTCCCGACATCACTGTGTGTTGTTTGCTGGAGATTTAGGTGTTAGCTGGGAACAAAAGAAACTTCACTTTAAACTCAACAATTTACCTATTTTGTTGTTCATGGTCTTAATACACTATACAAACCAACCAGCAGACAACTTTCAGCGGAAAGATCAACGTTTAAAACACGCCTAAATCCACAGCACAAGCAAGGGGAAGCGAGATCCACTGAGCAGACGATACCCAGAGCTCCACGCAGCTCCTCTGCGTTCCTCTTTCCACGGGGCCTTGCTTAGTGGGCAGGCAGCAAAGGGCAGATGGTACAGGAATAGCATGTTTGTAATAATGAGGGGTCAGAAGGGTATCCTAGCAACACCCATTTGACTTTAGCGTCTGATTCAATCATAAGATATAACTAAAATGAAATGCGTAAGTATTTCAGCAGCGTAGGGAAGAATAAGGGTCGGATAAAACTGAGCACCGGTGTGAAACAATGACAAACATATGGGCATCAGTCGATACAGAATTACAAGGATATAATCACAGTGTACAAAAATTCAGAAGAGTAAAAGATGACAGTTTACAACAAATCCAACAATTGTTTTTGCATAACAATAAAATCATGTTCATAAAAAAATTCCTTAGAAGCCTGAGCCTTGAACTCCGAAGCACAGTGCTGAAGGACTCCGCTGGACCAATGCCTGTACCATCTGAGGTTAATCATCAGTCATGTCACCCATCATCCATCCATCAAGGTCATTGAGGTCACATGTCCTGACCTCATTTTGCTCTTAAATGATTCCTCTTGGTATCGGCACCATTATACCAACAACAAACTTTTGTAGCTGTAATATGAGGATGTAGGAGTGTGTGTGAGTGTGTTTGAAGCTCTGGGGTATTTTGTTACTTGAAAGAAGTATGTCCGTATGTCTTTGTTTCACTGTGGTGGGCGTAGGCCCTTCTGACAGCTAGCAAAAGCAGCAGCTTCAGACAGATTCCAGTGTTGTTTTTGTGCTGCATCTGGGTTGCTCTTGGCAACACATTTTGCAGACCACATCAGTCCTCTTGGCTACAGGAGGATTATGACACTCGTATCAGCGCACAGCACTCAAAAGATTGATTGGGACGTCCTGTGAGACACTGTGGAACCTGTTTCTGCGTGTGTAGCTTTTGAGTCCACAGAAAAGCAAAAACAGGTCTTTGCCAACTGTCTCAGAGAACTTATTTAATACAGGACTGCTCTTTTAAGACCATCAAGATATAGGTACCATCAGTTATTAGTGAGGTTCCTCTTCTACAGAGACCATAAAACACAAGATGGCGCGGCCACGTCCAGACGCCTTCCTGACCGCTCTTGAATCTTGAATGGGAACCAGCTAGTGGTGGTTAATTTGATGATAACATGACCGGTTGCAATTCTTTAAACGATAAGCGTATTCCGATTGTTGCAAGAATCACGACATGGCACCGCATTGACGTTTACTTTTACAGATGAACTAAAAAGTCAGTTGATGTTTTCCAACCAGTTGGTTAACTT
>JAODKE010000125.1:25482049-25495766 GCA_026779605.1 Mormyrus hasselquistii
TGTATCTTTTTTATTGAGTTTTTCAGTGAACAATGCCATCATGATATTCACAGTATAAATTGCAACAGTTTGCATTGGTTCCCTGATGCGATTGGTTGGGACTCAGTGGATGCATATGATAGGACACTGTCGTGGCTCGTGGGTAATGTAGTCTTTTATAGGTCTTGTGGTATTGTCTATTCTCGGGCCACTGTCGCTGCGTCGGATCAGTTTCAGTAAGTACCGAAACACAGGAAAAAGTGGCGGAACCCAAAAGATGAAAATACAGAAGCTCCGGAACTGTGTTCCGCTGCGTTCCGGCCCACTTCAAGCACTGATCTGTTCCCTAAATTAACCGGATATACCCACGCGGCAGTTGTAATCGTTTTCACACCCAAGTAGTTCAAGCAATAGAAGGATAAACACTAAAATGATATAATTCCTGGTTTTTCTTTAATGGTTGCGTTTCAAATCTGTATCACTTTAAGTTATTTTTTTTACATGACGTCTTTAATTTATAAATTTAAAATAAATCTGCACTAAGTGAAGTGGGACACTTTTTGCCATTTTGAATTCTAGTGCCTATTGAAACATTAACCTAATGTAATTAACCCACATATGATACCTTTCTGCAATCCTTAAGATGTCTACTTATCAAATCAAAAGAAAATAATGAAATTTATTGCTTATGGGGGTCGTGACACCAGTCTAAACACTCCCTGCACCCGTAAGGTAAAGTGGGACTCATTTCAGATAATGTGGGACACGCGGTTTGGTTATGTGGGACAGGCATTTATTCAATACAACTCAAGGCAGAGCTGAACATGAATTTTATTTTTAATCAAAAATAGTCATTGAAAATACTTAAATTCATTACATGCAAAGCTTACACAAACAGTAAAAACAGTAAATAGGCATAATAGATTTGACCATAAAACTTAATATTTCATTATGTCAACTTTTTAAAATATAACAGTAACACATTTTTGAATGCTTCTTCAATAAAAATTAACTGAACTTTAAAATTTAAAAAATCAACCTTTTCCTTGTTTTCTGTGCCTTGCAGATAGCCTAAAAGCAGTCTTTGCACGTGAAGGAATCATCATCATCAATGATACCATTTTCCTCCCCGCAGCTTTGGTGAAACCATCTATGGCAAACTGCACAGCCGATCCATTCCTCTGTACACTTGGAATCATCTTTGTCTCATATACCCCTCTGCACACAGCACAAGGGACCTGTGTTGTATACTGTGCTTTGGTTTGCTTGTATGTTGTCTTGTTAATGGCTATGGCTCTGGATTTCGGTACTGCCTTTGTCTCAGCCCTTTTTCTGATGAATTCAAAGTCTGCTTGTGCTTGTTAAGTTGTGCGATAGGGGCTTTACCCTGCTTCTTACAGTTGACCTTTCACGGGTAGGTATTGTGATAAAGTCTGCAAAGCTGGTTTCTGCAGTTCCCACCTCAACTTCATAAATGGGTGATGAGGGTGTAGTAACATCTCCATTCCACTGGGAGAAGCAGTGCTTGGCGGTGATCAGTGCTGAAGAGAGTTTGGTGGAGGGCAATGAAATGAGTGCTGGGTATGATGGTGAATGGTGTTGCAGGTATGATCTATTACCCGCTCTGTGGTCATGCTTGGGGCAAAATGAGAGGGATTGATGGCATTTAAATTGCCTGGGTAAATACCACTCCCTCTAAATCCAGCTTGAGCAGTCTGTACAATTGCTGTTTTTTCCCACGGTCTGGAGAAAACAGCAAAAAAATCTGCCTTTTGTAGCTTTGTGCCTTTCCTCCGGTCTGCCTGGTCATGTTTTAGCCCTCCAGGTTCCAATTATGTTTTAAGCTTTTGAATAGGGACCTATCTGCTGGCTGTAAAATGTGTGTAATGTGAGGTGGAAAACACACTACACACACACTGGAGTTCTTCATTAGCGTGAGGAAGTCCAGATTGAAAAGATGGCTGCTGTGTCCATCAAGCAGTAGCACATGTGGTCGGAGGTCATCCTTTGGGAGCATGGCAGCAAACCGTCTGCCCCTCTCCAAGAACAGCTCAGAGTTTATCCAACCATTATCAGACACTGTCACCATACAATTATTTGGAGCCCCAAACAGCCACTCTGCCCTGAGCCGTTTCCCCTTAACAATTATTAAGAGGGGACCATATTGTCCTGCAGCATTTAGGCTGGCCAGAACAGTTATTGGAGATTAGGGTTAGGGTAAGGCTTAAGGTTAGGGCTATCGATTAGACTACAGTATCCTAACTAGACAAAGTATCTCAACTCGTTTCAGATCAGCTACCAACTGGTCATTTAGAGACAGGCATGCATTATACAGCACGGATGCCTTTTTCGGCATAACCTGCTTTTTTATTTTAACTTTTCTATGTGTAAGCCTACACATGGATTTACGAAATAAGGAGTGCATAGTCACGCTGTTACTAATTTTTTTCAGGGAAAAAAAAACCGTGCAACTCGAAAATTATGCAGATTACTATTTATTATAAACTAAATTGACGTTATGGACAAAATGACCTCATGAATTTTTTTCGCGCACCCAACCATGACTTTAACTTGCGCATGCCTCTCCTGGCGTCTCATTGGTTAGTATTCAGCGATTGGCATCGTTTTGCCTTTTTTTGATTGGTCGCTGGGGATGTCCGTCAAAGCAGTCAAACCCATCGACGGCCTGTTAGGTGGACGCTTACGCTTGCCTACAGAGCTCAAAGTGACACTGCTTTTTTGATTTAAATGTCCAAAAAGACATAGATTGCCTGCAGGGAAAAATATACAGTACCGAGTTTTATATCACGGACGTCTGGTCATGGAGTCGTACGACATCATAGCCAATCAGCCCGTTGTGATCGATAATGTAAGTATAGGATGTCCCACATCCACGCCCTTAACACTTTCATTGTATAGATGTTAGCCTCTTTTAGCTTAGCTTAGCATAGCTATCGCTTGATTGCCGTTCATTGCCTAAAACTAGCTCGTGTTTTCTGGTTAGCAGCTAATGGAGAGGTAACTGCGATACGCGCTTCTTCCCCGGTGGCGATGCGCTTGCGCTCGCAGCTGCTGTTAAAGCGGTACTGACATTAGGCAGCTTTCACACAGAGTCCCCGCCTAGCCGCCCGGTTGCAATCCGGTGTCATAACAATGTAGGATTTTGACTTAAGGCTCCCATAAGAGGGATGCTGGTATAACGCTAGCCATGTCAAATTATTGGGCTATCATCATTGCTGTCATTGTTATTACTATGGAAGAAATACGGGTTATTACCCCATCGATTGCTTTATTATAAACCTCTTATTTATCGTGATTTATCTCTGGTGCTAGAACTGCAACAGTAAGTGCATTGTTAGCCAAGGCTTGTTAAATCCACATATGATCATTTTCGACTGCATGGAAATATTGTATATACTTGAAATAAATATCCCCCCTCGCCTTTTAAAAAATGAATTCGAAATCTTGAGCTGTATTGTGATTTCATGCTATTAATGTGAAAGATTTCAGTCATTCCCCCCAGTACTCTTCTTTGAGGACACTGTTCTTGATCCACAGCTTATTTGTAAGTTCTCTTTGTACTTCAGTAAAGGCTGCTGAGCCTCGAGCCTCGAGCATCGTCTCATGACCAGGATGCAAACAACGGAGGTGTTTATGGGGTTTGACAAAAGAAAACCCTCAAGCCGCATCGATACAGCTTCTTCTCACTGAGTATATTGCTTTTTAGGGCTCTGGAGTGATCAAAGCAGGGTTTGCCGGAGACCAGATCCCAAAATACTGCTTCCCAAACTAGTAAGCCTCATCCATTTCTTTCCCCTGGTCTTTGGCTGGATCTTGATTGATGAGGTAATGGCTTATAAATCCTTTTTGGTGCTTCCAGTGTGGGACGGCCGAAGCATGTGCGTGTGATGGCAGGCGCACTAGAGGGGGACCTCTTTATCGGACCCAAAGCCGAGGTATCGTGTTTTATTGCTGCCACCCACTTTGTTACGACTGTTCTTTTACTGTGGACCTCACTGCCCACTTAATGGGACTTTAATCCCATTTCTCATGTTTTTCTGGGGTTTTCATTGGGTGAACTTTGTTTATCCCTGTTGGGAAATTATAGTGCCGACGGCAGCAGTGTCAGATATTCAGCAATACAAATCCAGATGAACGGTCAGCAACACACGGTTATAAAATAAAATAATAAAAAATCTTTATTGTCTTTGGACAAAGATCAGTGAAATATCATTGAGTAGCACTGCAGCTAGCAGAACAACATATAAAATATGTACAGACAAGGACAAAAAGTATAGACACACATGAATTGTTATATAAATACACAATATACAAAGTAGTATGAGGCCAGACAAATATGTGCAGTATTTGTGTAAGAAGTGGCAAAATGCAGAGGGAGAAGGGGAAAATTACATGGCAATAACTCGGTGTAAAAGGACACAGATAAATGTGGAAATAAATAAATATGGATGGTATATACAGTGTTGGGCATTTCAGGTCCAGAAGTTACACATCCAGACCAAGATTTTGTTTCTACTAACCAGCTGAATATTCTGTGACTGTGACTCTTTATGCTCAGCTGGTTGGTCGAAACAAAACCCCGGTCCGGAATTGTAACTACTGGACATGAAATGTCCAACGTTGGGTAAATATAATAATGTATGAATGTAAATGTAATGCTGTAAGTGTTCCTCATGGTTACTTCTGGCCGATGATATGGCAGCATTGCCAAAATTGACAAAACCATGTAAGGTAACTTTTACTAAATAACAAATGGGTATAGAAAATGGATGGATGGATACTAGATTATAGAGCTAAATTAGAGCAAACAGGAGTCTTGTCTGTGATACTCTAAAATTCAGGGGTATACCCTCAAACACTTGTCTTTGTTTGTAGGTGAATTAAGGTTGTGTCACTGTATAACTGGAAGTCAACCTCATCTTTCCCCCAGGAACATAGGGGGCTCCTGTCAGTGAGGTACCCCATGGAACATGGCATCGTGAAGGACTGGAATGATATGGAGCGTATCTGGCAGTACGTCTACTCCAAGGAGCAGCTGCAGACCTTTTCTGAGGAGGTGTGCCTCTGCCGCCAGGCCCTCCATACACTCCATAATCCATCTATGATTTAGATGTCATCAATCCACCGCACATGATGTCATGCACCCAGTGCAAGTGATATCATAAATCTACTGCCCATGTGCAGACGTGCAATCAAAAACAATGAGACAATTAGTGTGGTGAATAAATTTAGCACATAATCGTCAAAGCTGATATACATGTATGTGTATTTCCCCCCCCCAAAGGGAAAACCCTCCCATAACTAACTTTATTTAGCTGGATGCTCAGAAATTATGTGCATTGTTAGATTGCTAAAGGATGTTTAGGTAAGCAAAATGTCTTTTTCTATGAATACAGTAAGCGTTGTTTGAAAGTGAGCATTTCAGAGTTCGTTGTTTACAGCTGTTCGTTTGTTGTCGTTTGACAGTCGTTTGACAGTCGTTTGACGGTCGTTTTTTGCTTTTTTTGTTCTCCCCAGCATCCTGTGCTTCTCACTGAAGCTCCCCTGAACCCCAGCAAGAACCGGGAGCGGGCGGCTGAGGTGTTTTTCGAGACCTTCAACGTACCGGCCCTCTTTATCTCCATGCAGGCCGTTCTCAGCCTGTGAGTGTAAATGTCTGCTTACAGTATGTACTGGGCACCTAGTGCTTAGTTTATATGCATAAGAATTGTATAAGTTTTGGTCCCAGGATTGGGAATTGCAGAACAATAATATTAGCAGCTGTGAATCAGTTACTAAGAAGATCCAAAACATGACAGGTTGTATAAATTAAGGGCATGCAAAAAAAATTCACGTTTTGCTACAAATCTTGATTTTAGTGTCACAATTCGGTGAAATTTCAGTACGGCAGGGAAAACAATTTGTTTATATATTATTATTATTATTAAGACTGCAAACAAATACAGTACAATTAGGAAAAACCTGAGAGATTTGTTCTTCAGACACTACGAGAGAGGTTTATAGATGTTCCTTGTGTTTTCAGTTTCAATAATTAAAATTATAATAATAATAATGATGATGATTTCAGAACATGCTGTACTGAAATTGCACTGTGCCATGAACCCAAAACCAAGGTTTATACCGAACCGTGAATATTGTGTAGCATTACCCCATTAGTAATTAGTCTTTGCTATGGCTGGTTACTCCCAGAACACATAGAGAAAACACTAATGGTATGCAGGTAAGAATTTCTCACTCAGCCTTGTGGTTGAGGGTGACTCGTCTGCAGGCTTGTGGGAGAGATTGAGGGGGGGGTCGTACAAGAGAAAGGAGGCGAAATGGGAATGACTAGACCCCTCCCTGAAGGTATGCCACGGGCCGAACAACGGGCGTGGTACTGGACGCAGGAGACGGGGTTACCCACGCTGTGCCCATCTATGAGGGCTTCGCCATCCCGCACTCCATCATGCGTGTGGACATCGCCGGGCGAGACGTCTCCCGCTACCTCCGCCTTCTGCTGCGCAAGGAGGGCTACGACTTCCACACCTCGGCAGAGTTCGAGGTGGTGCGCACCATTAAGGAGGTATGCAATAATGCCATAGCACACAGCCCTTCTTGATGATTTTTTTTATTTGAGACACTTTAGTGCAGCGTGTTTCAACCTTGGGGTCGCCTGGAATTCAAATGGGGTCCCCTGAAATGTCTAGTAATTGATTAAAAAAATTACTGACAAAAAACAATTATTATTCTTTTAAAAATGATGATTAAAACACATCCAATCTTAAAGAACTGTATTCTTTCATGTTCATAAATATCAATGAGTTCTAATAAAACGATGGCGATGACCTCAGCAGTGTAACGACAAGAGCTCGCCTAACTGTACATGTGATCAGGGAAAATAAAACGTGACGTTGTGCTCTAATCTGGCTGCTCTGTATTTGCAACAGGGTATAACAAACATTATCAAAGACTAATTATAGAAAAGAAAATGTCTATGGGGTCGCCAGAAATTTGTGATGATGGGGTCACAGGCCAAAAAAGGTTGGGAATCGCTGCATTAGTGCAACTTGCAGGTTTCTCCACTTTGTGTGTGTGTGTGTTTTTTTTTTTTTAAAAAGACCACCAGAAATGACTTATTTTAAAATATTGGCTAATATGAAGCCATTATTAGAGCAGGGGCTATTCAATGTTTGCACTTATTTTAAAGACAAGTTTGTTTATTATGTGTAATGGCCACTTTTATGAAGGGGATGACACCTGAGTGCAGTCTGCTATTGTGTTTGTCGTTCTTTTGGATTATGCAAGCAACCTAATGTTACTTTTCGCAACCGATGTTGCTGAAGATTAGTGTACACAGACCGACTCTTTACTGGATATTTCACTTTCCCACAGGTTCCATGGGTTTCATCAAAACCTCTGATAAAGAATAACTTTTTAGATGTTGCTGTGACAATCAATGACATGTCACTGCCTGTCTTTCCTGCAGAGGGCGTGCTACCTGTCACTGAACCCACAGAAAGACGAGACTCTTGAGACAGAGAAGGCCCAGTACACCCTTCCTGACGGCAGTGCACTCGATGTCAGTGTTTGGAATTTATTTAATGAATTTACAATTTAATGAATGAGTTTTGTCATTGACACACCACAGTGCACAGTGTTCATTCAACCCATATGTGTCAATGTGACATAGCAGGGGGCAGCTAATTCAGTGCCCAGGGGGCGGTACCTTGCTCAGGGTACCTCAGTGGTGCCTTGCTGGTCGGGGATTCGAACCTGCAATCTTTCAATTACAAGTGCACTTCCCTAACCATCAAGCCACTACTGCCCACTTTATTATTAACATTCTCAGCTGATCCCTTATTCTAGTTGGATGGATGTTGCATTACATTTCTCACATATGCGGCATCAGTCACGTAACAGTTGTTTTATTTACTAAAGTTCCATTAAAATCAGTATGTCGTAGCATGTTTAGGATCTTTCGTCGTGGGACGTTAATGATTTTCTGAGGTCTGTTGGAGCCAAGGATACTGACGCTGCCTCTCCTGATCCCAGATTGGACCTGCACGGTTCAGGGCCCCAGAGCTACTGTTCCGGCCAGACCTGATTGGGGATGAGAGCGAGGGCATCCACGAGGTGCTGGCCTTCGCCATCCAGAAATCCGACTTGGACCTCCGGCGCACGCTATTCTCCAACATCGTCCTCTCTGGCGGATCCACACTACTCAAAGGTGGAAAGCGTTCCTCCAGTCTCACTCAAGCTGTCCTGCTTCTTCTCTCCTGTCATTGTGCTCCCTATTGCCCTTTTGCAGAGGTGGAGATTTCAGGTCCAGAAAGTACAAATCCAGACCAGGATTTTGTTTCAACCAACCAGTTGAGTACTCAGTGACTGTGACTTCTTGTACTTAACTGGTTGGTTGAAACAAAATCCTGGTCTGGATTTGTACTTTCTGGACCTGAAATCTCCACCTCTGCCCTTTTGTTATTTATGGAAATAAGTTCTTTAAATTTCAGCAGGACAACACAATGATTCTCATGGTTCTAACATTCGACAGGGCGATCCAACACAAATGTGCGCTTGGGTGAGCGTCTGTGACAGAAAAAAGAGAATCGATCAATGTCTCTCACCTAGGCCAGGAAGTACCCTGCTAATTCCAGAGACCAGCTGTTTTTTCAGCCAATGAGCCAATGAACATTGCCATATAAACACCTGGAATTCCTCTTTCACATGTTGTGAAACTCAAGGAAGGCTTCAGGTTATATCCCAGGCCTAGTTATGCTAAATATTTTGAAGAAAAAAAAAAACAGGTAACAGACAATGTCCAGTACAAACCGGTTTCACAATCTCATAAAAAGCACGACGGCACAGCTTTAGAGTAATATGAGGGTCACTACATTTTTTTCATGCACACTGAGGCGTTTTCCCGATTTCCGCGTAAACATATGTTGGCAAGGAGTAATGGTGCCAAATTACGTTATTATGCTTTACCTGTTATTCTTGGTTGTTTATTTGGGAGAATTTTTAGTATTAATTTGTGCGGCCCCGACAGACCTGAAGCCTCTGACCTTTTTCCCGTTTTCTTGCAGGCTTTGGGGATCGGTTGCTGAGCGAGGTGAAGAAGTTGGCTCCAAAGGATGTAAAAATAAAGGTACGGCAGCGGCTGCAGCCTGGCGAACGGTATTAAACAGACCAAAGAGGAGAGACTCCTACTAGCAGATAGGGATTCTCATCACTGTATCTGTGTCTACCCCAGATCTCTGCACCACAGGAACGGTTGTACTCCACGTGGATTGGGTGAGGATCTGGATCCTTGTTCTGCCACAGCCTGTGTATCAAGTGTGTTCATCTGATTAGGGTGACCATAACGGCGTCTGTGTCTTTATGGCTCCAAACAGGGGGTCCATCTTGGCTTCGTTGGACACCTTTAAGAAGATGTGGATCTCCAAGAAGGAGTACGAGGAGGACCGCACCAGGGCCATTCATAGGAAGACCTTTTAATGAGGCCTCTCCCTCACCTTGTTTCCTCTGCTTCACCCTCGGCTACTATTTTCTCGCATACTCATGGGTTCTCTAAAGCAAGAGAGCCCAGCCCTGAACTCCCGCAGGCTTGGCATGCCTTCTGTTGCTCCCCAACCCCTTTGTTGGGGGGCGGGGGGGCTGCAGCCCAGAAGTGGCAAAGGGTCTAGGCCAGCAGTCAGACAGGTGTGCATCCACACCCTCAAGAGAAACAAAGAAAAATACAGCTTTCAGGTGCATGTCTTACAACCGTGGACTTTTTTTGTTTCTATCGTCACATTTAGGGTAAGGCTGTACTCTAGATGCAAGTATTTATTAAGTCCATTAATAGGCCCAGTGACACAATCATATCCGGTATTGAAATGACGGCAGATGTCAGCGATTTACTCTGCTGAATTATCAGGCTCCCTTTTGAATGATCCCTTTCTATGAGGTTTTCTTTTGGTTTATTTTTCCACTTTGCTCAATTTAGCAAAGAGCGGTTTGTTTCAGGCGCATTAATATTTGTTTGGTGAAAAAATTGTCCCATACTGTTTACTGAGGATTATATTCCATAACTCCATATAACCAAACAATTGATACTGACTGCATATTTTAAGGCAATGTCTGTGGGTTTAAGATGCTGTCGATTTGGTTAAGCTTGAATTGAAATTATACATGTAAATATGGTTTCTAAATGGCATGTAAGCCATTGTACATCACCTGTGTCTCTTGGACACTAGACTGAGAGCCAGATTGTCATTAGTCTTTTCTAAGATTTGTCAGTTCCACTTTGAAGAGGAGGAATGGCAAGAGGGTAAACTCTCTGGTCTTTTAAGGTTCCATTGAGGGTGAACATAGTTATTTTGGGTAAGTCTCGAGCGCGGCTGCCTAGAATGGGCCTCTGGTTTTGTTCGTATTCAGATTTAGTCCTGAGGTTGTACTGCCCTGTGCGGTTTCACATAGTGTAACACACATGGTGTTTTGCCTGACTGAACACCTGTAATTAGGTAGAGAGGGGAGCAATTTAATAAGGATCTGGGGATCCTCAAGTGTTTTTAAGGTGCGATCTGTTCACCTGTATTGTAGAATGCTGCTCAAGACATTTTTGGGTAAGTAAAAAGGCTAATGTCAGCATAAGAGGCAGAACCAAATAAAAGGCAGCAGTTTGCTGAAAATACGGTGGACCCTCAGACATAAGTGAACATTTTTGCCTTCTCCGAGGGCTGCGAGTTTAGGTCCTGGCCATCCCCCACCCCTGCGGCTTTTCACCCTTGATTGGAGTAATCTTCACCCTGTATAATTGCATTGGAAGACCAATACTCTTAGGTTTGTTTTATTTTTATTATTTTATAAGGATGAAACATTTATCAGCCTTGTGCACAATGGACTCCACATGAAGTCATGGAAATTAAGTTGCGCAACAGAGGACTAAAATGTAAAATACTGTTCAAGTGTTGCTTGTACTTTTAATTTTGTCAATTCATTATAATAAATTAATGATTGCTGTCTGTGAGTGTAATTCTTTTGACCTGCTTAAGATATTAACATGCATATGTAAAATCGAAAAATTCATAACATTAAAGCCATTTTACTTTCAGTGTTAGTGACAAAAATTAGTTTATGGAGAAGTAGCGGGTGATCATACTTCTACATTTCGTAGCGTTGTACACGTCGATCTATCTTGATGTCATCTCTGCCTTTTGTGATTGGCTACTGTACGATCCTTAACTTCCTATTGGATGTTACTGCTGCAATAACGCAGCGAGTTAGTTTGTCTCTTTAAAAGCGTTCCATGGTTGGACTTCTCTGTTGGCGTTTAAATATACGAATATTACAAATTAAGACATTTTATTTTTTTATTATGAGGAGGGTTACGCTTTTTGTAAATGGGACCTCTAAAAACGGCAAGGTGCGTAAAATACGAGGCTCGGTTAGCCCCGTGTTATAAATAATACAAAAGAATTGTACATTTCAGTTTTAAAAAGGCAGGTGGTTACCTATGGTGACCTAGTCGGGTTCCGTGTATAAATTAACCGAAAGCAACCGGCTGGTCTGTCAGTAAGCTGCCAGCATGCGGCTTGCTCGCGATTTGCTATAATTAATATTTTTAATTGATTAGTCGTGATGTTATTAAAGTTGTGCACGGTAAAGTATTGCCTGTCTTCTTGAGGGGGAAAAGTTTGAGTCTACGTTAACAGGGAAGATGTTCTGAGGTGATTAGAAAGCCAGGTGGATGTGTAGCCTAATGTAAAAATTATATTTAACTCTGTCGCCTTATAAAGATGATAATTGTATCGGACACATGATGCATAGTACAAAAGATATTCCGGTCGAAATGGCTCTGCGGGTGCATAGGATAAACAGACATGCTGTAGTTGTGAAATATGTTCTGTCTCCTTTGAAAAATTCTTTTAAAATATGGAATGATTTTAAAGTTACGGGATTACATTGCTAACCATTGCTTATTGTTCAGTTTTATGGTTTCACACTCTCCCAAAACTGAACCCGGTATTAAAACGGATCCTTTTTAAATCAATGTTTTTTCACGTACATATACACTTCATACTTTTTGGTAAGTGAGGTTCAGCAGGAAGCGACATGAAAACGTCCATTCGTAAGTGCTGCTAATAGTTACACAACAGCAGGAGCAAGTACTTGTCAGCTGCGTCTGATGACATGATAAAAGTTTTTAGGTACCAGTTTGGGCGCGCTTGATTAAAGGTTTCTATCTTATAATAGTATTTTTAAGCAAAAAGCCTGTGTTTAAATGCTTATTTCTTAAGATGAATAGGAATGGTAAAGTCAATGCCCATGTGTGAATTTTGTTTCAAACCAGCAAGGTTAAATTAGAAAAAGAACTCAATCGTTACATCTCTTTAAATCTGTATAATGTTTACAAGTGTTAGCTTCTGCTGCACTGCCACTTTAGTGCGTGGAAGTACTGTACATACTAAATTTCCCTAATGAACCCCCATGAATCTGGCTGAGAGGAATCCAAGAGTTTGCAAAACTATCATATAGGCTAGAGGTGTCCACTATCTAGGATAGTTTTGATTTGTTCAACAATTTTTTGGTTACTGTAAAATTCCACTTATTTCGTCATATTTCATAATTGTTAAAGTCAAGTCGGTCTGTAATGTAATTTCAATCATACACAGTACACATTTAAAACCGTGTTTCTCTTTTGACTAAGGTGCTACATAAATTAACACAAGATGAACAAGTAACCTAACAACGTAGAGTGCAGGGTGCAATATGTACAGACAGAACGGTGCAAAAAAAAAACAACGGCATCATTGAGTACAGTGTGGTAAATCCAGTACTGATAAAGTGCAGTTGGTTGTGCCAATGAATGAGTAATAAGATAAATAGTAATTATAAGCAATTATAAGACCATACAAGGTAGAAAACAATGAAAATAAATCCCTTCTTTGACTAGGCGTGTCCTGATTTACGACTGGTAACGTACACATTTAGTTGTTAGTCTATGTTTATAAGACTGGCTGTGTTATCACAAGCAGATCAGAGTGGCATACTGTAATGAGACCGGCTGTTGGCTCACTGCCTGCTTTAGCTCACATTTAATACTCTTAATATTCGGTATCTGTGCTGCTAGGTGGTGGCAGTGTATGGGACGCTAGTTGACCTTCTGTCAGTTGCCAGCGCCAAACTGGGAATCAGAGCCTCCAACATATACAATGGGAAAGGGGGTCTCATTGATGACATCGCCCTCATCAGGTAGGAGGTCGAATAACGCCATGCTTTCAGAGTAATAATCCCACACCGCTCCCCAGGTTTAATACTTAATGTGCTCATGCCCTGCAGGGATGATGATGTGCTGTATGTGTCTGAGGGAGACTGCTTCGTTGGTGGGTAATTAGACAGTCAAATTATCGTTCTACCTTTTATCATCTAAGTGACCTGTTCTATGTCATATTATTTTATTATTTAAGGCATATGTGTTTCCCCACCCCCCACCCCCCACTTATTCCCGTGATCTGCATGTTGTGACGCAGAGCCACAGTGTGAAAATGGAGGCCATGATGATCACCTCTTCCGGGCTCACACAGATTGGCTAACTCTGAATGTGGGGGGTCGCTGTTTTACCACCACAAGGTAACTAATATGCAACACAAGGGAAGCTGGCTTTGTAGTGCTGTATAGTTGGCAGTGCTGGCTTGATGGTTAGGGAAGCACACTTGTAATCGAAAGATTGCAGGTTTGAATCCCCCACCAGCAAGTC
>JAODKE010000125.1:25500660-25521190 GCA_026779605.1 Mormyrus hasselquistii
CAAAAATGACGGAGTGTGGGGCCCGCCGCCTTCACTGCTGGGGTGCTTTTTTGTGGGGGTGGGGCGAAAGCCCGCTCCCCCTCTCCCAAACCTTTTTTGCCCGGTGCCCCCGGAATTTCCCCCCCCCCCCCCCCCCCACAATTCCCACGTTTGTACTGGTGGTTGCTATCGGAAACACTAGGTCGTTACACTCACTGTACTCCGCTGAAGGATTGTACTTTGACATTCCGCCAAATATAAAAGGTTTGGTAATTGAACCAGAAAATGGTCGTCATGTTTACACCAATGTATTGTTTCCAAGCTAAAGTGTTTCTCTTTGGAGTCGCTACAAAAAGCCCGTGACCACTGCACTCAGAATATGGTCAGTACTATCACATAGTCTGCATGTCCTGTCTGTGCCAGATGCGGAGACTCTCTGCCCAAGATTTTGCTGCATTATCCATCTTGATTATGCATGCCTTGTGCACTGCTGGCATGGCTGCCAGGTCTAATCATCACTGACGTGCTCCTCTGGAGGCAGGTTTAGACTTTCAACCATGATATGGTGTTAATTTCGTAAGAAATGCATGTTTGCGTTTTTGACCATTTTTCTTCGATCAGTGAAACCATTATCCAGCATGCTGTGTAGTTATATGAAAATAAAAACTTTCAGGGTAAATATCAGTCTGTGATGTTCTTGTCTCGGAGGAACCAGCAAACCTGGGGGAATCCCTGAAATGACAAGGGGAGATCATGCAAACTCCCCCCACCCTGATCCCTGAGGTGTGAGGCAATAGTGCATCACCACCCTGCTCCCACTGTGTGCTTTAATAAAGATTTTTCTAATTTAGTAACTTTTTGCTTTTACAAGTTGGAGATTTGGTATGCTATAATGATTTTATGCATACCTCACTGTGCCTGCGAAGCGGCTTTTTGCCAGCTAAGTGAAGCTTGTGTGTAAGTCAAAAACAACCTAGGTAGCAATACAATGTGGTCTCAGAGAAAAATCACAGTGGGGTCGGTATGTATATGTATGACGTTACGTGGTAGTTAGTTATACTTACTCGGCCCTGGAGGGGCGACTGGCAGCTTGTTTTTTTATTTCATGCCCATGATGCACAAATTTGTATGCAGTTTAGTTTAATAGTAAGTTCACCTCACAAAATGCATTATTTTTTTATGCTTTCAATTCGCTACTACAAGCTCTCAAATCAATTAAGTTGTGCTCTGGTTTTGGTGATCATACTGCAAACCAGTTTTAATTGTGTAAATGCTACTTGTAAATTAATTATTGAAATAAAAGGCAAATTCATTCATTCATTCATTCATTCATTCATTCATTCATTCATTGTCCACTGCATATCTGGGTCCAGGTCACAGAGGCAGCAGTCTGAACAGAGATGGGCAGACCTCCCTCTTCCCAGCCACCTTCTCCAGCTCCTCTGGGGGATACTGAGGCTTTCCCCAGCCAGCTGAGAGATATAATCTCTCAAGCATGTCCTAGACTGATGCCCAAATCACCTCAGCTGATTCTTTTCATACAGGAATGTAGATAGACTAATAAATCGATAGCTTCCCCTTTTGACTCTCTTTTCACCATAACAGACCACTACAATGTCCACGTAGGTGCTGACTCTGCATCAGTTCACCTGTCAAACTCCCACTCCATTCTTCCCTCTTGTGAACAAGACCCCAAGATACTTAAACTCTTCTGCTAGAGGCAGTAAGCCATCCTCAACCTGGAAGGGGCAATCCAGCCTTTTGCGGTTTAGAGTCATGGCCTCAGAAATTGAGGTGCTAATCTGCATCCCAGGCTCTTCAAAAACCACCCAAGAGTACGTGAGAAGTCACAGATCGTCAAATACTGTCCATTAAAATGGCAGTCCAACACCCACCAGGAATGAGATTGACATTCTGCCAGTAATGTGAACCAAGCTCTCAGTTAAACAGGGACTGCATGTCCCATAGCAGCAGGCCTGGCATCCCATATCCCTGATGTACCCCCCCACAGGATCCTCTGCTGTAACCACAATACACATGGTGAGCAGGTTAGCTCATTGTACCCATGATCAGAAGGTCTCTAGGTCAAGCCCTGGCCTTGGCAGAACAGTCAGGTATCCATGGGTCCTTGAAGGAGGCCCTCGACCCCCAGCGGCAGGGGTGTGGGACATTGGCTGACCTTGTGCTGTGACCCCCAAGCTATGGAGAGCAACATAGGGTAAGAAAAGTAAAGAACCCCAATGTGCAAATGCAAATGGAAAAGTTTTTTTTAAAAACATATTGACTCTGTTGAGCAAACTCCCATGAACACCCCAGCATCCTTTTAAGCATAAAGGGCTGGTCCGGTATTCCATGCCCGGGACAAAATCCATGATAAAGCTGCTCCTCCTGGATCCAAGGATGGACCCTACTTCCCAAAAACAATTCCAATTCTGTAGAACCGACCTCTAGACCCAGGTGTAATACTGGCGTAGGCCTTCCCAGGATGGCTGAGGAGTGTGATTCCCTTTAAGTTGGAACATGCTCTCCAGTCCCCTTTCTTAAAGATGGGGACCACCACCCCAGTCCGCCAATCCTGAGACACTGTCACTGATCTTCACGCAGTGCTGAACGGGATAGCCCAACAACATAGAGAATGTTCAGCAAAGGAGTACATGTAAATTCTGGCCCCCCTGACAAAATGTTCCATTTCCCCCCACCCACCCAATATATATAATTTTTGTGTATTCAAGTTCTGGGTCCCCTGAATCTGCCAAGGTATCCATGCCCCTTCCAAGCACGCTGGCCTCCAGAACCTACTATCTGATCCAGCTCATCAGCACATTTTTCTGCATAATCATGTACTAAATGTGTGAGTTAACTTTGGGCGTGTTGATGCAAAAAAAGCTAACATGTTTTGACCTTTTGGCAAGTGCGCCTTCCTGTGTTATAGAGGAGCGACTTCACACGGATTCCTGAAGCGTGTGGGATTTTTGGTTGGAGACTTTCAAAATCGGCTGATTTCTCACACCTTGAAAGGACAGCTGGGTAGCAAGAAGTCTCAAAATGGAATAGTCCATTACAGCCTGGATGGGGGGCAACTTTGTCTATCCTGGACACTGTCACTAAAAATGTGAATGACAGACATGCTGCTATAATTTAAATGAACATTTTATGTTGAGTCCATGAATGTAACTTCTGGAAATTCTGTCTTCATGGGGACCCTAGTTTCCAGATGCCCCAGTCACGTGTCTACCTTGCCCAAAGTCCACCTCTGGATGTTCATAGATAACATAATAAAATATCTTAGAAATTTGAATGAAGACTATATGATGCGAAATGCACAACCCCAAGAACTAACAATACAACACATTTTTCCTCTAAGTTCGCCAAGAAACGTGTTTTCACTTCTGATTCATAAACAAACTAAATAAGTATCAGCAATGGAAAAACAAGGTGTACTCAGTATCCTGCATCCCATGTATCTTGCCATGCATTACTTCATCAGCAGAGGGCAGTAGAGGGCAGCTGAACAGCCTTCGGCTTGAGAACGGCACCAAAAATGGTGAAGGGAAAGTCTTACCACCACAAATAAATAGGAGTGTTGTAGGGTCATGGATACCCTGGAAGATTCAGGGGGTCAAGCACATAACAGAGGCCCTTGATTACGTAAAATACATGGAAAATTGGGTGGGGGTACAAAGTGTTATTTTGTCAGGCGGCCCAGAATTCCTAGGTACATGCCTGTTTATCTTAGATTTAAATTACACATAACCACTGGAAAAATATATATTTTACTTTGTAGTATGATTAGTTTGACATCATAATGGAACGCAAAGCCTTTTCTCTGAGGCTGAAATCTAGGATCTAACAATAGTATGTTGAAACCATATCTCATGTTTGGCCCTGGACGATTTATAAACAAACTCACACAACAGGTCAGTTTAGTCATTTGGTTAAGATTACTTTCATGTGGCTTTCTCAACCGCAATGCATTTTGCTAAGAATTTGAGTTTGTCAGCGAACTTGTGGTCAGTAAAAGAAATGGTTTGATGGTATTATGTGGTGTTGCTCATTTACAATATTTACATTTACTTTATTTAGCGGATACTTTTCTCCAAAGTGACGTACAAATGATATATCTCAAGAAGTGGAAGTAGGTGCTGCAAGTGCTTGTTTAGTACAAATCAAGAGTCTGGATAAACAACTGGAAATCATTTGGTTTTCAACAAAATAACGACCCTAAGCGCACCTCAAGGTTATGTAATGAGTATTATCTTGAGAACAAGGAAAGAGATGGAGGGCTGTGACGGATGACCTAACCCCCCCCCCCGCCCCAATCTAAACCCTATAGAGCTGGTTGGGGTGAACTGGATTGAAAAGTACAGTAGCCAAAGAACTTAGAAGCATGTTGAAAGAATTCCAAAAGTATGCTGTCATCAATGCAAAAGATTGCTGCTTTGTAGACTTTAAAATTTAAAACAAATTTGAGATATTCAACACTTGTCTTGGTCATTGCGATATTTCATATGTGCACTGCATACAATTATTAGGCAAATACTATTTAGCAAAAGTTTGGCGTATTTATAAAACTGTAGTTTTCTTTTGCTGATCTCGATTTAGTGATCTCTAAATTTATTTCGAGATTAATGTTACGTAAATCATAGACAAAACTAAAAGAAAAACACTTGATTATGTGTGTAGAATCATTAGATCATCAGAAACTAAGTGGATTTTTCTCCCTTCATCATCAACAGAAAAAATAATAAAAACAGTTTGTTATTTAGTTCATGTAAAGAATAACAAACTATCGATTGTTCTACACAGTCCTCTGTCCTCTGTAAGTTTAATGTCCTGTATAGCCACCTTTCTTGTTAATGACCATCACGAGCCTATTAACCATTGAACCAGTCAAATTTTTGATTTGATTACGTCCTGTATTAGCTGAGGCAGCTCGGACCGCCTCCCAGACACTTCTCCGAGAAGTGTACAGTACCACACACCTTGGTAAAACTCACACTTTAGTACGGCCCAGTAGTTCTCAATGGGGATTAATTCAGGGGATGAAGGAAGTCAAGTCACAATTCAAACACTTTTCAAGCTTTTCTTGGCCAATATATGGAATACTTTGATGCATGAGATGGAGCATTGTCCTGCCTGAATGTCATAACCTTTTTGAAAGCTATTGACTTCTGACTTCTTCTTGTAACAGTCCTTGAAGAAAGTATCTTCTACAAATTGGCAGTTGTTAATTTTTATGCCATGTGCAAGTTGAACAAGTTCATCACTGATAATTGCAGCCCACATCATCTCTCCTCCACCACCTTGTTGGTGCTTGAAGAAGGTGTCCATCCACTAGGCCATCCATCTGCTCCACATAGAGTCACTCTCATCTCATCTCTCCAGAAAACCTTTGTAAAATCAGTCTTGAGATGTTTCCGTGCCCATTCTTAATGTTTTACCTTGTGTGTCTTGTTGAGTGGAGGTCATGTTTCAGCCTTTATGACCTAAGCAATGTCACATATCACACTGCACCTAGTGGTTCCACAGATTCTGTTCAGATTGCAGTTTTGTGAAATTGTTGCTTTTGATTCTAAAGAGTTTCTGGAAGTCTACCCTATAATTTGGCACATATTTTTGGCAGTCAATTTGTGTCTTATCTTCTCTGCATGCTTCTTTGGCTGTTGCACAAACACTCGATTGTATGGTGATTACATTTTAAAAGTTTGGTAGTTCTGATTGTTGTGCATTCTTCTTACTGTAACTTTACTTCTTTTTACCTGTTCTCTGCAAAGTCCTTTTTTTCGCCCGTTTTAACAGGAATAATAATTTGCTTAGTAATTTTTGGAGTTTTACTCCAAACCGAAAATTTTCAGACCAGATACCTAACATATACTGTGCCAATTTTTAATTGCAGATTAATTTGGACTGAAACTATTGGTCAGAAGAGAAATTCAAGCAAAATACACACTTGCTAACACTTCTGTACGTGGTGTACAACTTCATTGCCTCAAGGAGTTTTACTATAAAGTGAACAACACAGCTAAAGACAAAAATGAATTAAAAGCAGGTGTGCACAGACTGGTATTAAATGTTTTGTGTGTGTGCAATGGAACGGGAGGGGGCTGGTGGTTAATGAGCTATGGGGAGGAGGGGGCTGGGGTATTAGTGAACTATGGAAGGGAGGGGCCTGGTGGTTAATGAGCTATGGGGGGAAGGGGACTGGGGGGTTTAGTGAGCTGTGGGGGGTTTAGTGGTTATTGCCTGATATAGCAGATTAGGAGACTTTAGAATTGGAGTTTGTGGGTGTGAGCACTTCCTCTATTTTCCCAGACAACACAATGTCAATGTCTTTTCCAGAGCTCTTGTCTGGCTTACATTTAGCTGTTTAGATTAAGCTAGCCGGGTATCTTACCGGGCTGAATCATGTTGAGTACTAATGGATCTACTCCGAAGAGTGTAACTGGCAGCCTTGCTGGGCCCTGCCTTTAATTATGTGCTGGACGATCCTGCAGCTTGTGGGTGTGACGGAAAAGGGGTCTGCCCAGGTTTCAGCTAGTTTCTAGGAAAAGCAAACATTCATCAGCATCGGCAAACCACAGAAAAGACATCAGACGGGTGAAAAATGGTAATGGGTTTTTATTCACCCTATGACACTGGGTGCGGGGGCCGGTACACGGCATGCATTACTTTACATGGTGTCCCTGGATGTTGTGCTTGGACCTGGATGACTGAGGCCTACACATGGCACTTTCCAATCATCTCATCTGCTGTCATAAAAACAAACAACATAGGGAAGACAAATATGCAGATTTTTCCTATTCATTCCTACTCAGTCTGGTAATGTCTGCTGGAACCTAAACTTGTTGTCTGCACAGTTAGAAGCATGCAAATAATCTGCCTGAGAAGATTCGGTCCATGTCAGACCATGCAACTGACTTCCTGCAGTCAGCTCCGCGACCTCCTCCTTCGTCCCAGCCTACGCGTCCCTCTCCCTTCCTGGCCATTTCCTCCCTCCACCCACAGACTTCTCCACTACCCCAGGAACCACCCCCCCCTTTCTAATGGCCAACCAAGTAGCCATCTGGTCCCCATCAGACAGCCACTGGGGGTGGGGTTCCAAGGAAACCAGAAAATTTTAACCACCCTAAGATGGTCTCCAGGTTCTGATGTTTTCACAAACGTCATGGAGTAGCAAACCATTTTGCTTGACCCGATTTTTTAATATGGCAGTCCATTCATAAGTATGAGTTATCCGTCAGTTGCCTGTGCTTGGAGTAAAGCCGGTTCTTTACCCATAAACCCCATGCAAAAGAAGCTTGTGCTTGGAGTAAAGCTGGTTCTCTACCCATGAACCCCATGCAAAAGAGGCCTGTGCTTGGAGTAAAGCCGGTTCTTTACCCATAAACCCGATGAGAAAGAAGCCTGTGCTTGGAGTAAAGCTGGTTCTCTACCCATAAACCGCATGCAAAAGAGGCCTGTGCTTGGAGTAAAGCCGGTGCTCTACCCATAAACCCCACGCAAAAGAAGCCTGTGCTTGGAGTAAAGCTGGTTCTCTACCCATAAACCCCATGCGAAAGAAGCTTGTGCTTGGAGTAAATCCGGTTCTCTACCCATAAACCCCACGCAAAAGAAGCCTGTGCTTGGAGTAAAGCTGGTTCTCTACCCATAAACCCCATGCGAAAGAAGCCTGTGCTTGGAGAAAAGCTGGTTCTCTACCCATAAACCCCATGCGAAAGAAGCCTGTGCTTGGAGTAAAGCCGGTTCTCTACCCGTAAACCCCATGTGAAAGAGGCCTGTGCTTGGAGAAAAGCTGGTTCTCTACCCATAAACCCCATGCGAAAGAAGTCTGTGCTTGGAGTAAAGCTGGTTCTCTACCCGTAAACCCCATGGGAAAGAAGCCTGTGCTTGGAGAAAAGCTGGTTCTCTACCCATAAACCCCATGTGGAAGAAGCCTGTGCTTGGAGTAAAGCTGGGTCTCCACACGTGAAGGCCATGTGACATAAGTAGGTCCCTGGCATAAAGCATCTCTTGATGATGCATGATCCCCATGTGCATGAATGCTGGCTGACACTTCTGCTGTGGAAATAAAATAAAAAGTCAGCCAGATCTGGGTTTTGTGTCTCTTCCAATAAAATTTCAATGCTTTGACATTTTGACTCAAGTGTTGGTTGCCTAAGATCTGGCTTGGATATATCTTCTACTGAACTTCTCTCATCTCCACATGACATACAAATACACATCCAGGCATTTAAAATCACTGTGCAGACAAGCAAACAAGAAAGTCAAGACTCCCTTAATTCCCAAATGTAAATTTTATAAGTCGTCATTTGCACTGTAGGTTAACCTACAGTATAATGCAACAGCAGCAAACTTGCAGTAACAAAAAATGCAGGTAGACTGGGCCAATGATTTGGCAGTCACCAAAATGAACTGGCAAACAGAAACATAAAGTAATACGGACAGCATTTCTCTGTCTTAATTTATTATTGTTGGCATTTTTGTCTTTTTTATGGGTTTTGTGTTCTCAGCCAGTGCAGATGTGTGTTTCCAAGCCAAGGCCTGGTTCAGGCCAGTGGCTGGGTTCGGGTCTGCTACTTGGGTGCTGTTTTCCACTGTGGCGATCTGACCACATCCCAGCCTGGACTGGGACCAACAAACATATGGAGCTTGTTTGGAGCTCCAGGTTAACACTTACTCTCCAAGACTGAAATGCACAGGTATCACATTACATGGCTACCCTTGATGACTGCTATGCTCTTGCTAAACATATGCATGTAGACACAGACACAGATAAATGATTAAAAAGCTAGTTTATCTCCATTGTTGCATTGTACTTTGTATTTGTGTAAAAATATTGCAATAAGGGTAGTATTGGTTTGAATATCTTATGCTAAAATTGTTGTGTAATGGTGTGTCTGTGGAGGCTATGCGTGTCTTGTCTTCATTAACTGGTATCTAATAACTAGGTTTATGGAAAATCATAGCCAATAACTCTTTCATATAGCCTTCCTTTTACGGGAATCTTCGGGGTCAAAAGTCATCGCATTCCTTCCACGTTTTAGTGCTGGACGAGATGCAAGATGTCTCTGGGTTGTCAATGAGATCTTTCTACCAACCAAGGCTGCCTATCTGTAGCCTGGTTGTATTGGATTTTTTTTTGTTTTTAGGTTATAGACAGCTCTGTGAAAGCCTGCAGTAAGACATAAAAAGTTTTACCAGTGGTAGATTAATTTTTCATGCCGGAAGCTTATAATTTAGTCAGTAATCTGTAAGCCAGGACTTTCTGTACTAGAAACATTATCTCTGTGCTGTTTCTTCCAGCTTGTGTTTCCGTTACAAAACAATATAGTCTTTCAGCTCTGTGGCTCTCACTAAGAGAAGCAGTCTGAAGACGTATGTATGTATAGATAGGCAGGTGGCTGGATTCTCTTTAGCATTAGCCCTGCCCCCCAGCAAAATTTTACTTGTATATTGTCTTACTGTTTCTAGGCCTCTCCAAACGTGTAACTGATTTGCTAATGAGAATCTGGAAAAAGACCATCAATGCGCTGCATCCATTGTAGTGCCATCATCCACTTATTGTTGGTGACCAGGCAGTGACAAACCCGCCCATGTGATCATAGTTGATTGTGGGAGCGCCACTGACCTGCATTTCATAAGAGCTAAGTAATTAGAAACTTATTTATATTTCTCGTCAGTCGAATAAAGTAATTATTATTACATTTTTCAGACCTTCTTCCGGCTCTTGAACCATCAACCTTCCTATTGCAAATCTATGTTTTAATGATGCATGCAGCTCATTTGTTCTGTAAGCTTCATAAAACCCGGTGTTTGCTGAATAGTTTTAGCAGGTGCTCCTCTTTTGGGAATCAAACCTGCACCAATGTACCCGTGTTGATCTCTATAACTCCATAACTAGCTAGACTGGCCCATTTTTAGCCTGGCCAGTTTGTGTCAGGGTGACACGGACCATGGAAAACAACTAGAAGTGACTTCATCTGGTCATTCTGCCAAATTCTCCTTCGCCCCCACCCTGTCAGCGGGATGGTGGGGGAATGTGTTTATCTTCTGGCCGGCCTCACGGTATGTTTGTTTACTTCCACCTCTTCCAAAAAGCACGCAGCCACTGAAATAATAAACAGTGTTGATTAGATGCCACTCCCCCACAAACCATCACCATTTCAGCTGCCACGTCACATTGTGGCCGTTGATTGTTAAAGGTTGGTAGAGTGCTGGTTGGTATGATCTAACATGCAGGCAGTAAGGAAACAGTTTGTTATCACCGCCATCTGCCTGTGATGCAACACAGACACTCCTCTATGTTCTGGACAAGGGTATTTGTTTTATATCTGGCATCGCTATATGCCTGGACCTCAATATTTATCTGAAGATGAGTTATGGGGGAGAAGATCCCCCTTCCTGTTGAAAAGATTTCTTCATGTTTTATTTGTTCTAAACAAAACTGTTTGTTATTTTATAAGTTACATGGGTAAACGGTTTATTCTGTTTTCAGTGATTCCAGGTATCTGCATGCAATTTATGTGAACATGTGATGTTTTATGGGCCATAAGGCAAGATTAATGTTTCCCAAACTCAGATTTTTGCCGTTTTTCTTAGAGTTTTCCTGATGAGGTCTGGGGTTTCTCTTAGACTTGCAGCACTGGAACAGCTGCACTGGAGCGCTTATTCAGCACAGCTAATGCTGGCTGTGGTGGTAAAATGCAGATGGCGCAGACCACGGAATGGCTGTAGGTTAAAAATGCAGTTATGTGACTGTTTGCAGGCCATCATCCCTCTTTGTAAAGCTTTTGTTGGTCAGGCACATCGCCTGAAGACAGGGACATGTTCATTAAGTTACCAGGTACTTACCAGAACTCCCAAGGATTTTATTAGTGCTTTATTGTATTTTTTTAGTAATTTGTTAGTGCTTTAACTCCTGTTCATTCACTAATTCAACTACATTAAAGGTGTGTGCACATTGTGTTTGCATCGTATTATTTGTGAGCCGTGTGAAGTGTAACGTTGGCAATTTTTTTGTTAAAGAAGTCCATAAAATGTTCACTTCCAATATTACTTGCTAGCACAGGTTCATCCTTATTTTGTTAGGTAAGTTATTGTCTTAAAGGTAGCGAAGGTTATTTCTATTGTGATTGATAAGAGGACAGTAATAGGCTGAACAAGCACAATAAAGGACATGCTTGCATTATTATGGGCTGGCAGACAGTGCCAACTTGAGCATCTCTAACCCCATAGATTTCCATTTGCGCGCTAATCTGCGGCACTCCTCTTTGTATGATCGCTAAACCATGGGGACTGTCTTGTGGTTTTAACTATTTTTCCAAGGTTTCTTCCAAAACCTGTTGTGTGAGACTTCGTTGGCATTTGTACTAGAGGTGAAGTTCACATCACGTACTGCATTAATAAATCACAGCAAAATCTTCCCATTTAGGTAACATCATAATATTAATTCCCACCATAATCAAAGAGGTGACTGAATCACAAAGGTGATCAGGAAATGATCAGAGAAGGACTTATTCAGCGGCTAGACAGATACATAATGATGTTGGTCCTGTTATGTGCTGGTAATATTGTCCAGGAGGGACAAAAAACTTTTGCTGAAGGCATCAGTCTCCACAGTCCGGGGCAAAAAATTGGCCAAACCCAAATTTCACATCATTAAGCTCTGGTCTATTTTTTTTCGCCCAGAAGTTTATACCCACATGTATATTAAAATCTCCAAGAATTATAATACTCTCTAAATTAATGACTTAGTCAGTGAGAAGTTCCTTAAATTCAGCTAGGGAAGATATGCATGATCTAGGTGGTCCATGTACTATAAGATTTTAAATGAGAGGGCCCAGGCGGCATTTGAAGTAGCATTTCTCCAAAGGTTGTAAAATCTTCAAAAGGCTTCAAAAATGGGAATAGTGTCTGTGGTCTGTGGTGTCAGGGTTCGTGGGCAGACGAGCAGGTAAGGAGGCGAGAGCCGCAGGGTGAACGAAGAAGGGGGTTTATTCAGACCGAAAGAGCAGACAGGCACGAACATCCAACTTGCGTATACCCTTAAAATGATGTTAAATAACGACTTACGAAAATTTCAAGTTATGAACAGCCATTCAGAATGTATCTGACTCGTAAGTATAGAGCGTCTGTATAGGTTTAAGTCTTGTGCAGTACTAAGGCTTAAAGGGGCAGGTCACCCCAGAAATGAAAACAGATATATTGTAGGGGGGGTTTAGTGCTATCTATCTATGTAGGTTGTTCTGCTGGGAGTTTGCCTTGTTTTGGTGGATTGGCCCCAAAAAATTTCGCCCAACTCTTGAATATCATGGGACTGCATGGAATTCTTCCTGTGGTGATTAAAGTGCGAAATAATTCATTAGAAAAATTCAACAACGTCTCTTACCAGAAATCATAACCTGGTTACTCATGATAATCCACAGACTTTGTAATGAGTAGGTTATACAAATACAAAACTATTTTCTTGTGCCCAAGTTGAAATGTTATCAAAAGATTTTGAGTGATGTTATTTTAAGCTATATTAATAGAATATAATTTCTTATATGGAATGTATGGGTGTATAAAAATAAAATTTAAATCTATGTGTGAACATTTCTAAGACTTGTGACAAGGCCGCAGAGTTTCACAATCAAAATCTTAAAATGTGCAGAAGCCTCAACAGTAGTGGGACAATGAGGAGATCTCCTATTGCACAGAAGTGGGCCATCTTGCTGCATGGTGCGCCGTCAGCAACCTGAAACTCAATGAGACAGCAAGAGAGGCTCAGCAGGCTCCTCTGGACCAGGTGTTGAAGATGTGGGCTTTTCTAAACTGGGCACTAGATCACAGGCTCCTCTGGACCAGGCCCTAAAAACTCAAATGAAGTGGTGGGAGGAACAGGCACTGGAGACTCAGGCGGAGAGGCTGGTGGAGCAGGCACTGGAGACTCAGGCGGAGAGGCTGGTGGAACAGGCACTGGAGACTTTACTGCACGCTGTAATACATTTGGACATGTTGAGACAGGATCCTGCTCTGTCTTTGATATGAAAAAATTATATAAAGGCAAGTGGATTACCAATATGCATGAGGACTTCTGCTGGACCCTTGCAAGGGGTGCTGCTGAGGCCAAGTACAGCAGAAAGGTCATACATTTCTACCTTCTTAATGAGTCACTGCCACCATGCACAAGTAGTGTAAATATATATATATATATAATGTAAAATTTTATTGTGTGTCATTCACGATAGGAAAATTAGATATTAGATTCCATCCACCCAGGGTCCACACGGCAGGGAACGACCCAGGACAGGGCGCCAACCCATCACAGGGCACACTCACATACGATTCACATCTACAGGAAATTTGGTAACCCTCTCCTGAGGCCAGCAGAAGTCCAAAATGACAAAGCCCCAATTTATAAAGTAAACTTGCATGCAGTCGAGGTATAAATGTTGAAGGTCCAGCTTATGTCTGGGCAGGCAGGTGAGGAAGCTGCTCCCTTGGGCAGGGTAGAGGGGTGCTGTGGTCCAGCAGCAAGCAGGGTAGGAAAGTCCTGGAGGCCCCCAGTGCCGGACAGGTGGGTGCTTGGGACTGACACCTTTTTACACATGCCTCCATCTGCAGTAGGGGGTGCAGCAGAGACCCCCCCACACTAACCTCCAAGTGTGTTGACAGTGACACAGGAACTGATGAAATGATGGGACCATCACCTCCTCCTTCAGCATGGGATACAGTGGGGGCCAGTAGCAGGGTAGCACTGAAATGCTTCAGACCTGTAGCAGACGCTTGGGAGGAATTATGAGCAAATTCAGCTAACAGCAAGTAGATACTCCAGGTACCAGGTCTGGCAGTACAGCATTCTCCCTGAATCCCGATTAGCCTGCTCTGTCTGTTCACTCGTTTGTGGGGGAAACCCCAATGCAAGGCTGGGGGTGGCACTGATTAATCTATAAAATTGAGACAGGAACTGGGGATCCATATCTGAGACGACAACCTCTGGCCTTGGAGCCAGAGAAAGTTATCGGCAAGTTGTTGAGCCGTCTTCTTAGCAGAGGGCAGTTTGTTTACAGCTACAAAGTGCATATCCTTAGAACAGCGGTGCACCAATGACCCCAGTAAAATCCCTGGATGGAGACAACTAGGTTTACAATGGTATGAATTTTTCACAGCTTGATAACTGTCATGGTTTCACAGTATCATGGTATACAGTATTTCACTCATGAACTTTCACGAAAAATGTGTTCTCTGCATTTAACCCATATGTGACAATGTGACATAGCAGGAGGCACCTAAAACAGCACCCGGGGAGCAGTGCTTGTGGCGATACCTTGCTCAGGGTACCTCAGCGGTTCCTTGCTAGTCGTGTATTCAAAAGTGTCCGTTATATGAAAATAAAATTAGAAAGCTGTAGATGTCCCATTTGAACAAAAATAAATACAAATAAACTTGATCTTTAAAAACAGTCTATCTTTAGATAAAAATCAATGAATCTCTTTTTAGATATTAATCAATAAATCCTGTTGCTATTGAACTATATACACATCATTAATCTAACCATGTTATATTATTAAGCTGGATGTAAATGCTAATTTTTCCCCACTGATTTACAATGATATAAATATGGCTCAATAATTGCAAAAATACAGCAAACTTCATATTTTAGTTCAGAATGAATCAGAGGATACCAAGATACCATGTCGCTGGACAGCAGCAATTTTAACCAATGAATATATAAACTGATATTTCAAACATAGGATATTTAAGTATTAGTGTTAATAAAAAACTGGGAATAGACCACCAGAGTGAATTCTGAAATAAAACAAAGAGTGATGATAAGCAATGGAAAAACAGATTTTTTTTTCAGTCAGCAGAATCATTGACACCAGGAACTTGCAAAGGAAGGGTTGATTAAGTGGGTACCCACTGTGAACCATGATTAAGCGCTGCACTGCCTTGACTGCTTCCTGTACGCCCCACAAACTGTACCTGCAACATAATATACAGGCAATACTCGTGGATCCTTCTACCTCAGCTCTCCTCAAACTGTCTGGAAAGTACATTGGGTTTGCTGTTCTTGGATCTGGGCCTGTTAGAGATCTGGAAGTTCAAACATGTGAAAAATAATTACCACCTTGCCTGGCTCGCACCAAACCACTTTGTGGACCGAAGGTATTTGAGGTTCTGATCATTAGACCAGATCAGGAATGAATCCTTGGTACCTTCTATCCACTGCCGTCTCTCTTCCAAGACTAATTTGACATCCAGCAGCTTTTGATTGTCTGGGTTGTAAATTATTGTGTTATGGCTTATCTTTCATGAGTGAAAGGTATAGGATTATTATTTGTCATTGAATGCTGATCACTGTGACAGCGCAGCTCTGGTCTCAGAGGCATCTACTTCCATGACGAATTGCCTACATGGATCGGGCGAATACAGAACTGACTGGGGTGAATATGTAACATTTTTGCAGCTCAGAAAAGGCTCTCCGAGCTTGGCTGACATGAAGGATGTGAGGGGAGTCCATCCATCTATTTTCATAAGAGTTTATTAGAAAATCCATGAGAGCACCACAGATCTTCACATACAGTATGTGGGGTTGAGGCCATTCAGTGACATCCTTAAGTTTCTCTTGATCCATCTTGATCAACTCCCTGGAAGGAAACAAAGCCAAAGAAACAGACCGTGCATTTGTGTAACTTGCATTTCGATGCCATAACAAATAGATAATTCCGGAGAAGCCCTGGCAGAACCTTCCAGATATGCTGGATATGCTCACGCTCATTACTGGAAAATGCCAGGATGTCATCCAAATACAGACAGACAGTCTTGTTAATCATGTTCTGAAAGATGTCTTTGTGCAAATTCTGATAAACAGCTGGGGCGTTGGTCAAACTAAAAGGGATAGCAAGGAATTCATAATCCCCCTTTAGTGTGTTGAAAGCTGTCTTCATAACCCTCCTTTATTCTGATCAGGCGGTATGCACTGCAAAGATCGAGTTTCGTAAAGATAGTGGCTCCCTGGAACAGGTCAAACAGGTCTAGCAGAGGCAGGGGTAGTGGTTTTTGATATTGACCTTGTTTAGTCCCCTGAAGTCTATGTAGAGTTGAAGGGAGCAATCCTCCTTGGCCACAGTAATGCAAGAGGGGAAACCACGGGCAGATCTGTGACACCAATCAGTAAATGATTAATATGGTCTATATTTTAAGAGGGCAAAACATCTATGAATGAACCACACTTGGATCACGCATTGTTCTAGTGGCCAGATCTATGTCAGCTATCCATAATCAGCCTCTCAGGTGGCGTGTAACTCAGAGTCTGTGGTTCTTCAATATAATTATTGTTCATCTACTTTTGTGCATTTCTGACACTGTTTTGAACCACCCCTCCCACCCCCTACCACCATTGCGGAGTAACATGAAGAAATGTTATATTCAGTAGTCCAGTCCATTCAGACAGCAGCGGAAATGGATCCTACCTGTACTGTATTCAGTCGACGTATTTGAAGTTGCACTTTCAAGCTGAGGAAATACTTCTAGCAGTTTGAAGTAGTTTTATATCAGTGGCATGGCAGACAGTGTCTGTGAGGCTGATGAAAACTGACAGAATCAGGGAATGATGCAGTGCTTTGGGGTTTTTTGGGGTCAGATGTAGGCAAGAAAGGTGAAGAGTCACCCGCTAACAGTAAGGCAGCAGCTGGTGCAGCCAGATCTGAGGCTTCAGTGTCTCATGTCACATTCTCTCTGTAACTGGTGATGAAGTCAGCCGTGCCATGTGACAGGGGATTCTTGGCCACTAATGTAATGTCTCAGATGAGTCCAAGTCCGCTGGTGCGGCCCGAACCCCAGGATCTTAGTTTCCCCACATGGACTAAATTGAAGGCATGGTAATGCCCTGGTAAAGCTAATTTAGCCTTTTATGTGGAAGCACACTGAACAGAAGTAACAGAAGAAAAAATTCTGCCATGGCAATAAAAATATATTACATCAACAAAAGACAACCAATAATAGAATTAAAGTGTAGGTCGGGTGGCCAGTTACCATACAGATTCTGGGTTTTTTCCCGCCGAAATATATGGTTATTTATTTGACCTCACAAATAGGCCTTTATCTGAGTCTTGAAATCTCTCACCCTGCAGTTTGTTTAAATCAGCTGAGGCATAGACACAATCACACACACGTGCACACGTTTTGCATTCAGCTGCTTGCTTGCCATTTTTATACCAGAGAGTTGTTTTTTTGAGATGTGTTAGCACACGCAGCCAGGATTCAAAAGGTGACGTCATGTTTCACTGAAGCGGCATCTCTCAGGACTTCTAAGGTTGACTCACCCCCCCCATAACAACCTGGGGGAGGATTATATCTGTGTGGTATCATGTCTCTTCCTGTCTGAACCTTAAATAACAATAGCTGTCAACCTATTTCTGGAACAATCTCTTTCCAGTTCTGACCTGGAGGGTCTGGATCAAGAGCCAGGTCAAAGATCAGCCCACGTGAGCTATGGGGGCAGCCCTGAGGTATTGGCACCAGCCGGGCATGCTCGCTATGCTGGCAAGACCGTCTTTGGTGATGGCACAGATTCGCAGAGGCCATAGAAAACCTCAAAGCAGTTTGTGGCTCAAAAAAATTACAGTGGCAGCTTAAACTGTTTTGACAAGTTATAAGGGTTTGCATCCTTTCTACATTTAGGGACACATTCACTGGTGAAGCCGAGGTTTTTTTTCTAACAGCATATTAGCTGGAAGCTTTGAAGAGAAGCAACTGGAACCAAAAACTGCTCGATTATGAAGAGTTCAAAGACCATGAAAGCCTTTTTCTCAGGGCCGGTTTGTACTCAACGCTCGCAACGTGTCCATGTACGCATCATGGCTGCCATACATCTCCTGCATTGATTCCACATGTTGTTTGTGCACCTCCTCAAGGAATTTACTGCCGCTAGTTTTGCAGGAGCTCTGCATGCGCGTTCTGAACCAATCATAAACATTTTTATCCTTTTATTCTAAATGAGTATTCCATATTTAATATAAATCAGATTTGGCTTTTGATTATTGATTCAGTTGAATATTAATTATAATTACACAGATTATAAAAAAATGGCACAGACGAAAAAGATGATATCCTTAATTTAATACTTTGTGGCACCACCTTTCGCAGCAATCACTGCCAACAAGTGATCTCTGTACTTCACAATGAGACGTCTGCATTTGCCAACAGGTAGTTTGGCCCACTCTTCCTGAGAAAACTGCTCAAGCTGTCTCAGATTTGAAGGGTGGCTTATCCACACTGCAGTTTTCTGGTCTTTCCATAGATGTTTAATAGGATTAAGATCTGGGCTCATGGAGGGCCATTTAACAATAGTCCAATGTTTTTTTTCTCAGTCATTCTTCAGTGCTTTTAGCTGTATGTTTTGGGTCATTATCCGTTGAAGGACCCATGATCTGTGACTGAGGCTGAGCTTTCTGACACTGGGCAGTATGTTTCGCTCCAGGATGCCTTGGTAGTCTTGACTTCATTGGGCCCTGCACAGATTCAAGGTTCCTGTGCCAGATGCAGCAAAGCAGCCCCAAGCAAACCCGAGCCCCTCCATGTTTCACAGTAGGTATGTGGTTCTTTTCTTTTAAAGCTTCATTTTCCTTCTGTAAACATAGAGCTGAGGTGATTGGCCAAAAAGCTCCAGTTTTGTCTTATCGATCCAAAGGACATTCTCCCAGAAACTTTGGGGCTTGTCAACATTCTTTTTGACTTTTTTTTTGCATTTTGGAAACATTCCACTCTGGCTTATTCATGTTTTTCTGTCATTAGTGGAGCCCTCCTGGCTGTTCTTCCATGGAGCCCAATATTGTTCAAAATGTGGATGGTGCAATGAGGAAGTACCATACTTTGACCCTGGAGCTCAGCTTGAATGGTTTTGGCTGATCTCCTTGGTTCTTCTTTGACCATCCGCATTATCCTTCTGATCACCCTGGGGCTGCATTTCCTCTTGCATCCACATCCTGGGACATTGGCTACAGCCCCATGAACCTTATACTTTTTAATAATATTGCCAACTGTGGTCACATGAACATGAAGCTGCTTGGAGATGGTCTTTTAGCCTTTACCTTTAACATTGTTATCTATAATCTTCTTTCTGAGCTCCTCAGACAGCTCTCTCCTTTGCTTTCTCTGCTCCATGTTCAGTGTGGTGCCACAATGATACCAAACAACACAGTAGCATGTTCTTTCCTTTTAAATAGGCTGAATGGCTGATGAAAAGCTTGAAGGCACCTGTGATACTAATTAAGGTTAAACATTTAGTTTAAACATGACTGTAATGCAAGGAAAACTAGTCTCTTTAGGGGTAACAACAATACTGTCCACACTATTTTAGCATATCTTTGTAAAATAAGCAACAAATCTCATCATAATTTTGTTAGTTTACTCTATCACATACTAAGGCATGCAGGTATAAATTAGATAATTGCTTTTAATTGAATCACTTTTCAGGAGAAATTAAGCTTTGTTTCAATGAGTTGCAAGGGTACCAACAAATTTGTCCACATCTGTGCATTTCTAGCCAAATTCTCATTCCTGCTTTACTTTAACTACTTTTATTAACTTTAGTTAATTATACACCTGCGTTTTATTAATCAACAAAACTACTAGGTACTAGTGTTGTAGTCAAGACCGCCTAAACCGAAACCAAGACATTGCAGAGACCAGAGGGTATCAAGACCAAGACACTGCCGAGACTTGAGGGTACCAAGACCAAGACCAGGTACACTAAGGCGAGAGTAAGACCAAGGCTGGTCGAGATCAAGAGCAAGACCGAAAACAGACTACGGCTAGAATCGACATCACATTACTCAGATCAACTGTAGAGAAAAAAGACATTGCGGTAAAGTGTCATTACTTGTTAAATCAAATTCATGTTATTTTTTCAATTATATTGTCCATATGTTATTTAAAATCTCCCAGATTTGTCATAGTTACGAGGCCTGATGGAAAATAATATTCTCAGCAGTCCTCTCCTATAACCATTTTATCATAGATCGTCAGGGAAAGAGATGGGATGTATCAGATATCAGATGTTCATATTAAGTCTCTTATACCAGGGACAGAGGCCTCGGGTAAGCTATGAATATGGCTATGTAATGATTCCTTGCTTTGAATTGAAGAGAATGAGCCTCCAGATTGACTTGCACCTCCAAGATCATGCTTTCTAATGACTGTAAAATACCTGTAAAAGTTAATTACTGCCGACTGCAGACATTTTCGGACATTTCTTTGCCAACTTCACTATGATGTGATGTGTATGATGTGTGTGGACTGTGCAGAGCTGGCAGTGTCCGTTGAGAAAATGTATACAATGTAACGTTTTTAAAATAGATGCATCTGATTGGTTGCATTTGAATTGAGGACCATAATAAATAATGATACTGTTCTGTGAGGATGCTCTGCTTTCTCTTTTTTTCCTCATCCCATCGAGACCGCTATGTCAGTGACCAAGATAAGACCGATGTCACGTTCGCAGGCAGGCGAGTAGGCAAGGAAGCAGAACGGAGCCAGACGGACAGGGAAACTGGGTTTAATCCAG
>JAODKE010000125.1:25569016-25593937 GCA_026779605.1 Mormyrus hasselquistii
TACAAGTCCAGGAGAATCTTGAAAATTGAATAGTCTAACCAAGAATCTTAGTGTGTCCGAGCTTTCAGAGATTCTCCATTCTTTGTATAACAAACCCCCCCCCTTTTCTTCCACATTCCTTGGTGGCCTGTTGTTCCAGATGTGCGACATAAATTTGTATTACCACACACTGACGGCCACGCCTATATAAGGATAAGGTGTGCTGTTTGAAGATGAATATCTCATGTAATGTTTTTACAAAGTGTAACATCTGTTGAGATGCAACCAAAAACACCCACACCGTATACTGATGTGAGTCAGTAACATGCATTGTATTGAGTAATTGATATTTTATTAATACATGTGGCATGGGGTGTGAGCCGCTATTCTGGTATGACATGTTTGGTATGAAACTGATGGAAAATCATTCCTGATTCTAAATCCGGACAGTGGTTACCATAAAAGTGTATGTATCAGAAGTTACACCAGCCTAATGAAAATCATCAAGTAAAGTGGAATCAGTCTGGCCATAAATCCCAAAAGGACTGATACCGACCCCCTTCCGAAAGCCCACCAAGTGGACGATCAGCCATTGGTCCAGGAGTCAAATTCCTGGTCATCTCTATGTATGAACTTTAGACCATAAAACCCTGACACCTCAGAACAAAGCCAGGAGGAGAAAGGAGAGGACAGGAGAGAGAAAGGAGAAAAGAGGGAAGCGGCGGGAAAGACCATCGGCCCGAAGAAAGACCATCAGCCCGAGGAGAAGAGAAGCCCAGAAGAAGCCCTCCTGAAGCCTGGTCGGTGAAGGCCCAGCTGCACAGAAAACTGCAACCCAGCCAAAGCTTCGCAAGGAGAGACAATCAAAGGGGCTCCACTCCAAAAATGCTCCGACACGTGCCATCGTGAAGTGCCGACATCCCAGCTGCTCATCAGCCACTGCTCATCATTAACCTGCTGCATGACTTTTGGTCGGGTTTCCACAAACTGCTTGCTTTGCAGAACAGTATTTCCCATTTACAGTTACTCATTTAAATCTGGTCATTGTATTTCCATAATTACATTGTTTGTTTCTATTCTGTTATTTCGTGTTGTTGTTTATGTCAAGTGTAATGTCTGTCTTATGTTAGTTAGGAATAAATGCATGTCTGTTACACACCTTCAGGCTCCTTCATTGAGTGCTCACAATAAGTCCCTGCCTCCGTGCGATCTAGCTACTACGCTCTGAAATCTCAAACTCGCCTAAAATATCACGAGACTCTCTCTCATTGGCCGTGAGGGGAGCTTCGCTACCAATCGTTTACATTACCTGGTGATGCAGCTCGCTGGACGAGCCTTCTAACCCAGGTTACTGAGCGATACTGGTAATTAGTGAATCCCGTTTAAGTCTCACATTAACGGACCCACGGGGAAGCCGATCATTCGGCATAACAATTGGTTAATAATCAGCATTAAATAACAATTAATTAAATTTTAATTAATGTCAAACATATTGGTGGAGATATTAAAATGACCTGAGCTAATAATTCCTACAAGCAGTATTACTGTATGGCTCTGGTTATGGGCGTTCCATCTTTATGTTTTTCTGTCACATATTCACAGACTCTCCTGTCAATTTCTTGGAAACGTCCGCGGAGAGACTTTGACTGTTAGAATTTTTAAGACGTTCTTTCTGGGCTCGCCACCGACGAACATTGCACTCCGTGACCCTATATTTTCTGGCGGCTTGAGAGTAACTCGAGGATTCGGCCGCGTTCACTACTATAATTTTGAAATTCGAGTCATAACTCCGTCTAAGATGTTGGTTAATTTGACGAGCCTTCAAACCACTTTGTTCAAGATAATTTCTTGACATCTTCATTATTCAGTGTTGTGGCATTGTTGTGAGGGACGGTGGCCGATTCATTTGGGCTGAGTCAAAACGCGAATAAGACGGCCGCAAATATAAGACGACCCCCCCCTTCTTAAGAGGTATTTTTAGAACAAAAACTGCGTCTTATATTCGGGCCAATACGGTACTTAAAAATGTATACAATAGTATCTGTTTCTCCTGCTTTCCATGTATGTGCTGTGTGGTGCTGTAGGTTAGGATTCTGTGCCTGTGATTAGAAAGTCACTGCTTCACATCCCACGGTCACCAGAGCGATTTCACCATTGGGCCTTTGAGTAAGGCCCTTTCCATAGTTGCTCCTGGGACTGGCGGACCCTGCATCTTCAGTTGCATGTCGCTTTGGATAAAGGCATCTGCGGACTAAATTGTGAAGTATCTATAATAGTATGAACACTGCAGCAAGACAAAAAGTGGCAGTGCAACATCTGTCAGCTGGCAAGTAATTCTTCTGAGACGATGAGTCAGGCTTGAGTCAGGCTTGCGTGCTGTTACCTGCGGCTGCCCAACATGAAGCTGATACCCCCATGGTGCCACAGTACAGAGGATCCAGTGAGATGTTGTTGGACTTCTTCGTCCGTTTATTTAGGCGACTGCTTTCCCGGGAAATACTATTCACATTTAGGTCTTTAAAAGCTTTTAATATGCGGTAAAATAAACATACTGATGGCATCGTCAGTTCAGTGCCCTCTGAATATGTTTGTAAGCAACTTTTGATGCCAAAAGGTCGACATGTTCGTATGCATTACAGCTTTTTTTCAGTTGCTTTAGGCAAATTCTCAAATGAAAATGGTACTGGACCCTATTCACAGATGATTTAATTTAAGTCCTTATAGTATTAGGTATATTCACTTTGAATTGGCCAAAAATTCAGTTGTATTATTCACGTCACTAGAATGAAATACATGCTTCTCATTTGTTTAGGTCTAAACATTTAGACATGAGTGCATGGTGTAAGTCATCATGTGCAAAGATGTTAATTCAGCTGACAGAAGGGTTCCTTCACTGGTGAAGTATGAACGAAATAGTTCAAAAATTGAGGGTTGATTGGAAGATCAAATTAGAAATTGCTCGGCACGAGCGACGCGACCCCGTTTCTTCGCTCGCTGCGATATGTGTCCAGGTCGGCAGGAGTGACAGGACAACCCATTGTGTGAAACCGACCTGTTATTTTCCAACATACAGTAAACATTCGTAAAATGCTGTGTATATGTTTACTGTAACATGTATCGTAATTTTTTTCACAGCTTCCAGATTTGTGTTTGGTTCTATGTGTAGCATTGAAATTTCGGTTGTCCTGAAGAAAAACTAAAATCCACCTTACAAATGTTACTGTATTCCTGTCTTGCAGAAAACGCCAGTGTAGTAGAACCTTGTAATGATTAATAGGACATAAGCACATGTGGTTAGCAGCACATAAATTGCGAACTGCCTCAGGAACCTCTGTTTAAACAAAGTAAATAAATTTCACTACGCAAGGCATGCCCAGACATGTAAGGCAAGGTAAGACCAGTTCAGTTTCTTTATATAATTCTTGAGGTTCATTTTACCATAATTTCCTTTATTGAAAACGAGAGGAATGCTGTCAAAAGAAAGGTCCAGAAAGCCACAACAAAAAAATTAAAATCTTTTCATGGATAAGGAAGCCTAACAAGGTAACCAAAAACGTAAGACGTAAGAAACAAATTGGATGATATTGGATGTTATTGTTTTGAGGGTATTATATTTGTTTAAAAGGACAAAGGCAATGATTCAGAGATTTCATATTTTGGAGGCATTTACTAATTGGCTGACATGAATGAAAGGTTTTCAGTGAATTTATTCATTTTGCTGGTTATCCAAATTATTGTGCTGCACTACACAGACTGGAAAGGGAAATGCACCAGCAACTAAGAACCTTAAGACTGTTTAGAAAAATTATCCAAAGCAACCAAGAAAAACTAAAAGCAAATATCAACCTGTGCGGCTTTTTTATGCTTCCAGTAATGATCATCATGGTGATGCTAATGACAAATCAAAGTAGTTAATAAAAGATAAAAGTTTCCCTTAACTTAACTCTGATCTGTAACCTCTTGGATGTGCGATTCTTCCAGTCATTATACATTCATCTGCTCCACCTAGTGGTTATCTGGTAGTGAGCCTGCTTTTTTCTTTCATTAGGGTGGTTTTGTAAAACGCAGCTAACAATAAGCATTACATTCAATAGAATGTATGGCAGATGGCATGGCGGTGCACTGGTCAGCATTGTCCCCTCACACCTCTGTCTGGGCTCCCCGTGTCCTCATGGGCTTTTCTCTGGATACTCCGGATTACCCCCTTAATCCGAAAACATACTGAGGTGAATTGAAGTCACCAGGTTTCACATAGGTGTGAATGATCTGTAAGAATGTCCTGCAGTTAGTTGAAACCCCATCCTTAGTTATTCCTTGAGTGGATATATTATTCTTATGGGGGGGCTGGTGCTGTTAAATTGCAGTTTATGAAACATGATCAATTCATGATTGAGTTTATTTGATGTATTGAAATCTTTTGGGGGCGTCCATTCATTTTTATTTTATTTTTATCTTTGAAGTGGCTTGGATGAGATCTGTGCTGTTCTCCAAGGCCCCCTTGTGGTCCCAGCCAGGCTATGCAGGGTCCATGTAAAGGAGTGGTTAATAATTCAGCACCAACCGGGCTGAGCCTCTCTCCCACATACTGGCCCTAGGGTAGCTGCACCAGAGAGCACTGAGCAATGCAGTGATATGCAAACACACGCAGAGCGAGGGAGCAGTAAAAGTCTACAGCTTTCATCCGGACCCCTGTTTGTTTTCACCCCTTTCCCTTTATTTTTGCTTTTTTTGTTGTTTTATTAAGAACCAAACATTGCTACAGCCGGTCGCTACGACAACAGTCAGATTTTTGTGCTCCCCGTTGCCTCGGCGACACTGGATTTTTCTATTTGTTTACCCGCTTGCCTGCTACTCTGCAGGAAGTGCTGGATTTGAGCGCCTTCCCTGCCTCCCTCGCTGGAAACATCTCCTCTCGCTTGTCTCCCCCCCAGCCCTAAGGAAGAATGTCTAGAGTTGGGCTCAGGAGGAGGCGACGGTGGTGTCGATCGATCCCATGGACCACGCTCGGCCTGCTGCTGTGCCTGGCGGGGGCCTCAGTGGCCCGGTGGGTCCCTAAAATACCCCACTGTCCCCCAACCTGCTCCTGCACCAAGGACAACGCCTTCTGTGTGGACACCAAGGCAATTCCCAAGAGCTTCCCCCAGGGCATCATCTCCCTGTGAGTGAGGCACCATGAATCTCCCCATGCATCTGTCTGTCTGACTTCACATTCGTCTCTTTTTGTCATCATGTCCATACTTATATCTGTCCCTTTGTCCTCACATTCATTTCTTTTTATCCTCATGTCCATACTTATATCTGTCTGTCTGTCCTCACGTTTTTCCCTCCCTGTCCTCACATCCACAGTTATATCTGTCTGTCTGTCCTCACGTTTGTCCCTCCCTGTCCTCACATCCACAGTTATATCTGTCTGTCCTCATGTTCGTCTCTTTGTTCTCATGTCCATACTTATATCTGTTATTATATTCTCCAGTCCTTCTGTCCTTATGCTTTCATATTGTTCCTGATGCTCATCATGTCTTCATGTATCTATCTTTTTCTGTTTTTATGTCCTTCCCTTTTGTATTTCATGACACCTTGTTCAGTGTCTCTCTTTATCCAGTGGTCTGTCCTTCTTTACCATCTGTCTTGTTTGTCTCAGGTCAGGCAGGCTACCTGTCTCTTTTATTCATTTCTGTATGCCTCAGTTCCTCTTATCTTACTATAATATTTACAGTAACTTCTTTTTTGTGTACTGAATGAATTATTAATAATTGGAAAGGCTAGTTATATAATGAATGACTACACCCCCTACACAGTGACCTAAATAAAGATGATTTTTGGTATCTGGTATATAGCGAGCAACAGCTATACATGTACTGTTGTGATAACTCTATTGCAATTCTGGCATTCCATATTCTCATTGCCTTTCTGAAAATGGGTATGTAATTGACGTGTGTGTGTGTGTGTGTGTGTGTGTGTGTGCGCGCGGGTGGGGGTTGGGAGGAGGTTATGTCCCACAATGTGGTTAAATCCTTTTATCCAAAATAATGGTCCCCACAAGGGGAAACTGAATTTTATAAAAATCTGCAAAAACAATCAAAAAACTGAAGTATCCGAATGTCTTGTATTCTGCTTAGTTACTTGTGGCTAAGCTCAGGGCTGGGTAGGGGTTAAGGTTGTCATCAGTGTTGGGATTAGGGTTATGCCCATGGAAATAAATAGACAGTTCCCACAAAAACATGAATACAAATGTGTGTGTGTGTGTGTGTGTGTGTGTGTGTGTGTGTGTGTGTGTGTGTGTGCGTGCTATTAAATGTAGCTGTGCAGTTTTTCTGTAGCATGATTTATATTGCCAGACAGCTGGAGCTAGAATTTGTAGGAGTTCTTTGTCATTATGAGAAAGGTAAACAATTAAACTTTATTTATATAGCACTTTAAAAAAAAACAGCTTATCTTGACCAAAGTGCTTCACTTATGCATAACAAATGTCCTGGGTTAATTCTTCAGCACCTGTCTATCTCAGTAGGTCGTGAAGCACAGTTGATTCATTTTTGGTCACTTTAAGCCATATAGAAATGGAAGACAGGGGTTTGATGATGACTGTGTCACAAAGACATCATGATAGTGCTGGCCAGGGGACATTGGAGCCAGCAGCACAACAGTGGCATTGCCCAGTGTCACACGGGACACCGATGGGCTTGTCAGTGACCCACATAGTGTCCTCTTCTTGTTTCTGCAGCACCATGATAAACGTGGGTTTTACTGAGATCCCAGCAGGATCCTTCTCACACCTGCACCTGCTCCAGTTCCTGTGAGTAAAATCTGCACTTTTCTTTACGTCAGAGGAGCTCAGATCCGCATTAAGGAAAAAATATCATTATGCTTGTCAGTTGTCTCTCACTGCCACTTGCATTTTAACAATTTCTTCTATTGCGGTATTTTCTATTATTTATAAAAGGTTGCCCTGAGAAACATACAACTGCAGACTATAGGAAATAAAGCAAACACAGTATCTTTAATGATAAAATTGACACTTTGTTCCCGTTTACATAATTATATAGGGATTTAGATGTATAAAGGCAAATCATTCCAGAGCCCCCGGAGTAGTGTTTGGGGTTGAGGGTCCTGCTATAGGACCCAACTGAGATATGCTGACTCTGCCGGCGTAGGGTTCAAATCAGCAAACTTCCAATCACAGGCCGGACCTGCAGAGTTGGTGTAAGTGAATCCTGCTCTCTTTGTGTCTCTATAGGCTGTTGAACTCCAACACATTCACTTTGATCGCCAATGACGCCTTCGCTGGCCTCACACACCTGCAGTACCTGTGAGTTCCGCATTTTCTGGTCGTTCATCTATTTTCTGAAACCGCTTGTGCCGTGCAGGAGCGCTGGGGTTCCAGAGCCTATCCCACAGGCTACGGGCACAAAGCAGGGAACAACCCAAGATGGGGGTGCCAACCCATTGCAGGGCACACTCACACACCTATGGGCAATTTGGCAACTCCAATCAGCCTCAGCATGTTTTTGGCCTGTGGGGAGTAGACCAGACTACCCAGAGAAAACCCCACAACAACATGGGGTGAGCATGAAGACTCTGGTGGAGACTAGAACCTAAGTTCCAGAGGTGTGAGGCTAACCACTGCAGCACCATGCTGCCACGCTGAATAATGAAAGCAATAAAATCCCGTAAAAGAGCTGGGGATTCAAAAAACCAATTTGTGGCTTCCTGGGGCAGTGAGGACACTGTAAAGGCAGCTTAAGCTCCCATTACTTCATTAGTCACTTAGTCAGGTCCCGAAAACACTGTCACTCTGGATGCTGGCGCTAAGGAATGATAAAAACTCAAAGGCCCAGCCACTGTCATTATGCACTTTTACACTAAAGTTCCAGTACTTGGTTCTGGTTTACAAGTTCCTTGACTTGACCTAACATTTTTGTAGCTCCCGGCCAGTTCTGTGTGTTGATTTCACACCACGCAACAGGAACTGCGACCTTTATGCTAAATAAGCAGTCTGCAAAAAGAAGACGCAAAAAGTTTGTAGGTTAAACTTCACATATAATTTCATACAAAACTACACTGTTAACCCAAAACAATGGAGGATGGACATTTGTTAGTTATTCGGGGCGGGGGGGTCGATCATGATCAAAACAGGACACAGGCTTTTATTTATATTTTAATGATTCATGATTTCATAATTCTCATTAAATCTGGCCAGCAGATCAATATTTCATTTTCCACAGAATACAAAACGATGTAACGTTATCCCACTAATGTGCTGACAAGTTTTACCGCAGCGATATTAAAAGTATATTGGATAGTGATCAAATTTTCGAATCCAAAAATATGGTGATGCAATCAAAAAAGGTATTAAGTGATACATTAAATGTAATTGGGGTACAAAAATAATTCCATCTGCTCACTTTTTGCTCCATTACATCTCTTTTTCTGTACTTCTTTGTAACTTCCAAATTAGCACTGGTACTCGTGGTCGGTCAGTCACCAAACTATCACTGAGAGTGCCTCCCCAGTAATTTGTGTTTGAACAAAAAGTACTTAGTCTGGAGTAGGCACTAAAAAAGGGTCCTGGAACTGCATCATAGAAATTACCATCAGGCCAGGTTTCTGCGGTATGAACACGACAAAAGTCCCTGGTTCCGGAGAAGGTTCAGTAGTGTGAAAGCACCTATTGACACCAAATCAAGCTTGTTTTTATAGTCACAACGAGGTCTTAAATAAAATCCGGAAATATAATAAGAAAAAATGCAATTAGGATAAAGAATTGTCAGCAGTCCAAACGTAAGCATGGTGCTTTGTTCATTCTGTTTCCTCCACACCCTGACTATCCAGTGGTGGATGAGTTGGTTTCCACAATCCAAGGTTATTTGTGTCCTGTTCTGTCTCTTCAGAAGGGACCTTAACTAAAGCATGTCTGTAATGCACCAAATGTTTTAAAATGGTTATGTGAATGTGGATCTTCATCTGGAAGCCTTTGCACTTGCCCTTTCTTGTTGGTCCCATCTGTTTTCTTCCATTCAGGTTCATAGAGAACAATGACATCCAAACCCTCTCCACACACACCTTCAGAGGACTCAAATCCCTCATTCACTTGTGAGTGTCATTTTGACATTTGCTGTACCTGCCCATCATAATCACAGAGCAGCTCCTTTTTGCAGCCACACCTGTCAGCTATGTAGTTATCATGTCAGGCATATATACACTGTTTTAAAATGTACATATACTCAATTGTCTATTAGATAGATAGATAGAATTTGACATAATCTGTGACAGAACAGCTTGCTACAGATAGCTGAACCCATAGCCTTTTTTTTACTGGCAGGTCTCTGTCCAATAACAACCTTCGGGTTCTTCCTCGGGATCTCTTCAGGCACCTGGACATCCTGACAGACCTGTGAGTATAAGACAGGCTTTATCTGAATTCTATCAGCTTAGTACGGTGTACTAACAATTAGATATTTTGCAGAAGCAGTTCAGGTTAAGTAACTTGATTCAAGGGTGGAAAATGGCACAAAACTTTACAATATGAAGCACACAGTTGTTGATCAGAGGTTTGGACCGCCTAGTGGTGCAGGTGAAAGTAAAATTTTTTGATGGTTATCGTGGTAATAATGGGCAACAGAGTCTGGACCTACACGTATGAGATGTTTGGAGATGTAAGGAACAGCAGTTAGCTGGTATAAAGTGAGTTCTCAGACCTCTTCTTCTGACTTGTAGACTCCACTATAACTCTTAGCCAGACATCAAGGCTGAAGAACCAAACTCAAATGCAGTATTACCCAAATCGATCCTCAGGGACCCCAGACGATCCAGGTTTTTGTTCTCTCCCAGCTCCCTGCCAGACAGTCCACATTCAGGCAGGGAGCAAAAATGTGGACTGTCTGGGGGTCCCTGAGGATTGGGATGGGAAACACTGCACAAGGAAACAGAGTAAAAGGGAGCAGCAAGAGATTACCGATAACCTTTTGAATAGACCGTTCACAGATTTCTGTGAGTTGAGTCTAAAAATCACTCCCCAATTTTCCCAATTCATAGAGAATGAATTATGGACTCATTATAATAAATCAATTGAACAATGATTTATTACAGAATAAAGGCAAGTCATTATGAACAGTACTAATTTTAATGTTTTTATTTATCATGATCAATAATAAATTCCTAAGTCATAATTGATTATTCTAAGATCATTGATATAAGGTTTTAAATTCCATATTTATACTTCCACATTAGAAAGTGTTTTAATGTTTTGCATAATCAGGAACACTACCGGAACCTCTTGCACATACCAATCGATCTGTTCCTATGAATGCCCATTGTGTAAACAAGCTCATATGAGTTGAAATCACTTGGCAGAACCTATTTGTTGGGTTTACAAGATCCTGGTTTGTCTGGACAGGGACCTTCGGGGGAATTCCCTACTGTGTGATTGCAAGATGAAGTGGCTGGTTGAGTGGATGGGCAGCACCAACACCTCAGTACCACCAATGGTCTGTGCTGACCCACTCGAATTCCGGGGCCGTCGGATCCGTGACCTTGTGCCTGAGGATTTCCACTGCATGAGTGCAGGTCGGCCCCATGGGATCACTTTATTGCCCCTGGTTAGGCAACAAAATAACGTTGAGATGGTCCATGTCACTTATAAAAAAAATGCCAGTTTGGACGATGCCAGGACACTACTGAGTGTGTCACGTAGCTGGGATAGTCCTGTATTTTTTCTTGGAAATCTTGCTTTAGATAAAAGAATGAAATAGTCATACTGCTGAAAGTCCCAAAACTGCAGCCTCCTGTCAAAATGTCATCACATCTGTCTTGGACCAACTGTCAAAAACTGCTGCACCTTTAATTCTCGATGGCTGTCTCCCAATAACGGTTCTAGCTGACTCATTTTCTGGGGAAGCCAGAAACAACTGGCTATTCAAGGATCAAGGACATTGTATAAGTGGGATGCAAAATTTCAACAAATTTTAGCAGCTGCCCCCATAATGACATAAGTAAAATAAATGAAATACATCCAAAAATTTTACAGTTTTAAATTTTTAAATTTTAAATTTTAAAACAGATAACCTCTTTTTTGTGACCTCATATGAGAAAAAGAATTCGAGACAAAAATAAATCCATCCATCCATCCATCCATCCATCCATCCATTATCTGCCGCTTGTTCGGGGTTTGGGTCGCGGGGGTAGCAGCTTCAGGAAAGATACCCAAACCTCCCTCTCCCCAGCTACCTCTACCAGCTCCTCAGGGGGAACACCGAGGCGTTCCCAGGCCAGCCGACAGATATAATCCCTCCAGCGAGTCCTGGGACTGCCCCGGGGCCTCCTCCCTGTAGGACATGCACACCAGGAGGCATCCGCACCAGATGTCCAAACCAACTCAACTGGCTCCTTTCGACGTGGAGAAGTGGCGGTTCTACTCTGAGGCCCTCCCGGATATCCGAACTTCTCACCCTGTCCCTAAGGGAGAGTCCAGACACCCTGCGGAGAAACCTAGAAACCTCATTTCGGCCGCCTGTATACGCAATCTCATTCTTTGGGTCATTACCCATAGCTCATGACTATAGGTGAGGGTAGGGATGAAGATGGACCAATAGATCGAGAGCTTTGCTTTTCGGCTCAATTCTTCCTTAGCCACGCCGAACCGATTAAGTGCCTGCAAAACTGCAGATGCCACTCCGATTCTTCTATCCAGCTCCCGATCTCACCTACCCTCACTCATGAACAAGACGAAAAAAAAAAAAGAAGGAACTGATAAGCCTTCCCACAGACTGAATGCAAAATGTAACACAAATAAATTTCTGTGCTCATTTGTCACCAGCAAATTCTAGGGTATAATGATTCATTTCTGACATCATCTCCTGCTACACTGGAAAGATGATCAACATTATAAAATTGTCCAGAGAATTGCTGCTACCCTGACAATCATCAATGACATCAATGGCAGAAAGAGGTGTCTGGGATTCCAATCAACCGTTGACCAAAAACGAGGAACAGAAGTAGTTCTGCAGGAGCATCAGAAGCATGAAAACCGGTTTGGCTGTTTGGTCAGATGAAATATGCCTACCTGAATGAAATGCTGACATGATTATTTGCTAATTCTGAATTAAATATGTATTGAGCTTCACGAATAATTGATGCTGTTTCTGTTGGGGTCTGCACCTGCAGATCGCCAGGTTATGAAGACTATGCCCTAGGTCAACTGGCATCTGTCAGGGCAAACTGCATTGCAATTAAAATAAATTTGGTCATAAGGTTGTTCATTTATTTTGCATATTTTATTAACTTCTTGTAGTTCTTGTGACAAATTATTTTGACTAAATAATAGGCATGACTGCCTGATTGTCTCCACATATAAAATATCATTTTTAATGTTCAAAACTAGGTGGTCTGTGCAACTCCTAAATATTGTTCAATGTCATTCATTTTTTCCACCATTTTTTATTACCAGGGAGGATAAGAATGCAGTTGTCTCTTCTTCATTTTCAAAAGAACAAAATTTGTGAGCCACCCTACAGTAACAAATATACATGCATAGCAGACCCAACGATGGCAGGGAAGCTCTTTCTGAGTCTGCTTGAACAGGCATATGTGGTTCTGTATCGCCCTGTATATTTTACCTTGTAGAAACAGCCTTGTCAGGAGATGAAGGTACTGTTAGGCTTTACTGATTAGAGCAGAAGAGTTCACAGACCAGGAGAGGTCCTCTGTGAAGTCTTGTCTGAGAAACCTGATATTTGTTACACTCTCAACTACAGCTCCATTCATGTGGGCTGGGAGATGTGGCTCGCGTCTGAATTTTCCTAAAGTATATTATTAGTTCTTTGGTCTCCCTGGTGTTGAGATCACTGAGAATATTTTGATGGTGTTTGAGGCTGAGATGAGGTTGCAGTCATGGGTGAAGAGTTCACGGAGCAACAGTTCAGCATGCAGCCCTACAAAACTTCTGTGCTTAGTGTTAAGGTGGCAGAGAATTTATTGCCCAGTTTGACAGTTAGTCTTTGAGTAAGAAAACCCAGTGCCCAGTTGTAAAGTGGTGTGTCTGGTCTGAGATTGTGGAGTTTTGATATCAATTGTATGTCAATTCAATTATGGTGTTGAATATCAACCTGAAATTACTAAACAGCATTCGGACATAGATTTGGGACCCTATGCGGTTAAGAATGGTATGGAGAACTAGCAACTTCAGTGGATATTTCCTCTTTATGTAAACTGATATCAGTCCGGGCCAATGCAACGTTGTACTTGATGTGGTCCAACACCAGTCTCTCAAAGTACCTCCTGATAATGAATGTTCTTATCGCAGGGTGGAAGTCATTGCTTAAACTTGTTATGTTGAGTATTACAGCAAGCAATAGAAAGAGGTTGAACATGCTGTTGAGGCCATCTGTTAGCTGGTCAGTATCCTCCTTGAGCACCCATCCTGGCACACCACCCAGTCCAGGGGCTTTTCACACGTTGATCTTTCACAGGACTTGCTTGAAATCATGGGTGCACACTACCAATGTTGATGTGCTGTGGATTTTCCCTGTCAGAACGTGTGTAGAAGTGTGTATTTAGGTCAACTGGCAGGCGTGTATTGGCTATGATGAAGTGCGTGTTGCTGCTTTTACAAGGGCAATGCTTTTGTACACCCATTTTCTCATAAGTTACACTTTCCTAGGGGAACACTTTGTGACCCAATGCATAGGAAATGATGGGGTGCACAGGGTTTACGGAGTAAGTTGATGCTGGATAATGATTTGGAGGCATATCTCCACTCTTTTGAAGTAGTTGCTAACTGAGATGGGTGAAACCCAGAGGAGTACAGTAATATTCTTTACTCCTTTCTCACAGGATATACTCAGAGGGCTTATTATGAGCTCTTAATTATGGATACTGGGCAATACTCCCTGCTGAAGTGGGAGATCCTGTGCACAAATAGTCCAGGAGTTCCATGAATGGAAGTATACCTTGATAGTGTCCCATCAAACTCAAATAGCGCATCATCCACTGATTGCAGAGAAACGCGCAGCCACCCAGATTGTGAATCAGGTGACCATAAAGACTATGTGCAGGTCCTGAAAAATGCTTTACAGATTATCATTGGATTGTTGGATTGTAGAACTTACCAAGTTGGTGGATGTCACCTGTTCTTTGGCCCAAGAGATCAGGAAAAAGAAAAAGAAGTCCTCCCAGAGGGAGAGGAAGACCTCACAGGGAGATGAGACCTATGCTAGAGCAGCAGCTTCCGCTGGTGTCTTTCTACCCTAGAAGACCGATGCCCTAAATCTTCCAGAGAAGGTGCATAATTTATGGGAGCTGGCTCTAAAGCCTGAAAGGTGGGATATATGGTGCATGGGTAGACCACCTGGACCTCTGCAGCCTCCAATATCAAGCTGTAGTCACACGTTGCTGAACTTTAGAAGTACTATTACTCTGGCTTACTCAGAAACCTTGCCATGGAGTCAGCCTATGAATAGATAACTGCCCCTCATGTGTATAGCGTCCAGATACTCTGCACCGCCAGCCAGCTGGAACGTCCCATAAAAACCTAGGATCTGAAGATCAGAGTGGTGCCCAAACCTCCTGAACCTTTACTGGCTGAGAGAGTTGTCCAGTGAATAGGTCTGCTATCAAGAATAATGGAGACAAGATTACTCGTACTTCAGAATTTACAACCAGTGCTGGAGGGAGAGGGTGAAATGAAGAAACCAAATGCTTTCTGAACTATTCCAGCTGGTTGTTGGTCCCAGCTGCCTCAAGCACTGCTGGGAACAGGGCTTAGTTATCTATTGAGTACCTAGAGGGAAGGCAATGCTCCTGCAACAACCTAGTACACAGAAACCTCCTCTATTTCATCATGACCTGAGGGGAAAAGGCAACCAATCCGCTTGCACCGAGGTTCAAAATGATCCTGCTCCCCACCATTATAGTGTCATTAGAGTGACTTGGGATGGACATCTTAGGGTCATTGCTAAACTGTGCCGGGGGATATGAATATATTGTTAGGTTGTTTGACTATGCCACATTATATCTCAAAGCCATCTCACTCTGAAAAGCCAGCTATGATACCCAAAATGGCTATCCTGATGTTCACCACATGGGAGACCACAACATTTTTTTTTCAGGCTTCACCCACTTCTGGGTCCGGATTGGCCATTAGGAGACCCTGAATATTTCCCTGTGGCCAGGCAAACCATTCAGAGAAGACCTTTAAAGAATCGGATGGTGAAACAAACTAGATGGATCACATACAGCAGGGCTATTCAAATCATGGTCCTCAAGGGCCGAGCACTGCTGTTTTTCCAGCTTTCCTTCACCTGAGAGCCAGTTGTGAAGCCTCTGGCCAATTAGAGCCAGAAATTATTAAGGTAACTACCTGGGAGACTTGAAAACAAGGCCTGGATTTGGAATCGAGGGCCAGATTTGAATAGGGGGGATACACAGTTTGGCTAAATAGCTCATTTGTAATGCATTGATGAAGCTGAATCAGAGAAAACAAAAGATGGAACCAAGAAGAAGACAAAGAGCAGAAGAAAATCCCTCAAAGAGGAAGTTGAAAATTTTTCAAAAATTGCTGACTTGTACTGGAATTGTTAACAAAAATGCAACTAACCATGGATGGTTTTAACTTGGCCAGGTGTCCAGCTTTAGGGAAAATAGTTTGGCTTTCAGCTTGATATCCTGTCTGGTGCAAGGTCTTGTTGGATTCTTATTTGTTCTCCTCTTTACCATTGATGTCATTTGTAAGGGGTGAAGTATAGCTACTAAATAAATAAATAGATTGACTCCCTATGATATATTTGAATTATTTTTTAATAATTATTTGATTGTGCGCTATGTGCTTGAGAAATGACGGAGGAAATTTTTATTCCTCCATGGTGGTCCGGTTTTGAAAACATCCAGGATATGGAAGAAGAAATCAGATGGGTGATGCGTGTAATTGAAGAAAACTGGAAGGAGATCTTGCATGTCCCGCAGCGGTTGTACAAACAGCCTGCTGAGCCAAGTAAATGGATTCTTGTCCTTGTGTCTAACTCAGCCTGCAAGTTCCTGACCACCTAGCATGGTACCTATGTCATCAAAGAGTGGGCAGAACCAGCAAACTGTAGAGTCAACCAGGACACAGGAGAAGCAAACAAGTATATCAGATGAACTGTCTGGAGTGGCTTGCGCCATTCTCTTCAGTATATGTTTGAGGTGCTCTGGAGCAGAAATGCCGCCTGCGATACTGCAGAGATCCTTGGCTAAGGCTGGCCAGTGCTAGGAGGTAAGGGAGCTCCCTGACCAGTACCAGGATTAGTTCTCCTCTAAGCCCAGGAAGGCACATATTACTCAATATCTACACCCCACTGGGGGTAATCATGCAGCAGTGCCCCTACAAGAACCCTAAAGCGGGGCAGTAGTGGAGTGATTCAGAAGATGTTTCAGCTGAGAGTGATCAAGGACAGTTAGGGCCCCTGGTTTAGCCCCTTTCTATTCTATTCTACTCTTCTTTATGAAGCCCCACCCATGTTCCAGTGGCTCAAGGATGAAGGCCTCCTGACTACAACAGACGTATTCCTTTGCCTAACTATATGGTGTAATCACACCCTAATTTCAGCCCTGAAAATTGTCAGGTGGGGCTCACTTAAGCTTAATACCTCACCTTTCAGATTGAAAACAGGCTCCTGATGTCCTAACAGAAGACAATCACCACCAGCCAGGATGCCCATGGCTAATGATTAATACAACCCAGGGCATCGACACAGCCCTGTCCAGCATGCCTTCCTGGGGTTGGCAGGATATATTATAGGCATTTATGTCTTCGTTTTCCTCCTTAACTCCGCTCTCAGACCTGCTGAAATGGGGGACTTCAGAGAAGATCATTTCGACATACTACCCTTGCTGCTAAAATAAGTTCTTTGTGTTCTCTGCTCTGGGCTAGTACTTTGTGTAAAATGATGTATCAAACACTGGCCTCAGTCCTTTTCTAGCCCAGGATTTTGTTTGTGAGGAACACCTTGCAATGTACCAGAACAGGAAACTTGCAGCCTGTTATCCTACAGTGTTAAGAAAAGCCTTGGCCATCAAGTGGGCCATCACAGAGCATGTCCAGGTGACACTTTTTTCTCATAATGGATCAAACCCGTGGATGGCCCACACCAAGGACAATTACGTCAATGTCACTTGCTGGTTCCTGCCTCTCCAAGACTTCTCATTTCAGGTGTAGCACCAGCCAAGAAGGGTAACGCGTCGAGGCTGATGAGTTTTCCTGTTTGCATTTTCTGGGGGCTGGAGTCCTGGTTGGCTCAGAGCAACTTTATGGGTGTGGGAGTACCACAACATCACTTCCACAACCCAGAAATTCTGCTAATCCAGCTAAAAGACAGATAGATAACCTTGCTCAGGACCATGGAGAGCACACTTTCAGTGCCTCAATTTTGGATCAGCTGGATTCCACTTAAAGCTACAGCTACATTTAGGAAGGCTCCCACAGTGGAAAAGGAAGAGTCACTGCCAGAGACAGTTTGGCAAACATCTGGCCACGGCTTCCAGCCTGGCTATGGCTCTGTAATACCTTCCTCAAAAGGAATGAAGTCGAGTCCCAGTTACCACCCCAAACCCTCTGAATCAGTAAATATCCCATTTTCTACCTCACATTTATACATGTTTTATAATAAATACAGCCTTCCTGGGGCAACACATTGTGAAGCCATGCTTACCTATGTACCTTGGTTCTAAAATATGCAAGCGAATGGCCCTTGCCAGTTGATGCAATAGTGCTAATTGTAGAATATTGCTAATAACTGTGATAGCAGTTAGTACAATGGATATTAACCATAGTCCCTTGGCAAATGTTCATCTCTTTCTGTGTATCTCTTACATGATATGTAGTATAAACCTACAAAGACCATTTTGGTTCAATGCACAGTGAGTACTGTGAAGGTATTAAAAAAAATAGTTTTTAATAATCAAGCAGGGGAACATGAAGATGACAGCTCTGTCCCACCTCCTCTTCCCACCAGACTTTGCAGTGTATGAAACCTTCCCTTTCCAGTCAGTCTCCGTGGAGTCCTACACCTTAAATGGGGACCTGTTCATCGTGTTTGCACAGCCTTACACAGGAATCTGCACACTGTATGTGTGGGACGACATGGAGCAGGCTTTCAGGAAGCACTACAACATCACGTGTGAGTCTGAGATGGTTTAGGAGTGGAGTGAAGAACTGTGGTGACATTAAAAGAACCTCTGTCTCACAATTAAAGTTGGTCTTAATGTTATACTTCCAGTTAAGTATTTGGTTCAATATTCACTACTCACCTCTTACAGGGTTTAGTTAAGAGGAGATTGAGATTGTGACCTCACGGGTACATGGCATTTCTTTTTGATTGAGGAGTTTTGCAGTTTAACTTAGTTGTTTTGTGCTGATTTTGTGTTTTAGCTCATTCAGCTATCCACTGCAAACCTGTGGTCATCAATAACATGGTCTTCATGGTGCTGGCTCAGCTTTTTGGGGGATCCTACATTTACAAGTGAGTTTTCATCATTATCTACAAAGTCGTTGGTTGGAATCCTGCCCCTGGGCAATTTGTATTTGGAGTTTGCATGTTTTCCTTGTGTTTGCATCCGTTTTCACCCTGGGTATTCCACTGTCATCCTGCAGTCCATCATTTGGTTAAATGAATCGGTATATCTAAATTCTCAATAGTGTGAAAGTGTGTACTCTGTGATGAATTGGCATCCTGTGCTGTGCGTCTTACCGCAGTTACTGTGTTAACTGCTTTGGCATGTATCATAATTCACAAAAAGATAAATCATAAGTTACGCAAGTGTTTTTGGTGAATGATGCTGCAAGTAAAGTTAGAAGAAAGTGCAATTGTGTAACAGGCATTAGATCCAGTTACTCTTGCTTTGTCAGGTGGGAAGAAGCTTCCCAACGCTTCATTAAGACCCAGGACATCGACACAGCACGTGTCCTGAAGCCTAACTTTGTGGACACTTTCCAGCTGGAAGATGATTTGTTTTTTGTGATGGCTGACAGCTCCAAAGCCGGTTTGACCACCCTGTACCGCTGGAACAGCAATGGCTTCTACTCCTACCAGTCCCTGCATCCATGGCATCGTGATACACATGTGGAGTTCCTAGAGGTAGATGGCACACCATGGCTCATTTTGTCCAGCATCTCCCAGCCTCCAGTTATCTACAAATGGAACCGGAGCCGGCGCCGGTTTGCCTTCTCCGGCCACCTGCCTGATGCGGCAGATGTGTGGATGGTGAGGCATTTCAATGTCAGTGGTACTCTCTACCTGTGCCTCGGGCGCTTTATCGGTGACTCTCGTGTGCTGCGTTGGGAGGGTCAGCAATTTGTGGAAGTTCAAACCCTGCCGTCACGTGGCTCCAAGGCTGCATTACCCTTTACTGTTGCTGGCCGCCAATATCTGGTCCTGGGCAGCGATTACTCCTTTTCCAGGGTTTATCTGTGGGACAAAGAGGAGCAACGCCTCTGGCCCTTTCAGGAGCTCAATGTGCGTGCGCCTCGAGCTTTTAGCCTAATCTCCATCAAAAATCAGGATTTTCTGTTTGCAGCCAGCTTCAAGGGCAATACTTTAGTCTATGAACACTTGATGCTGGACCTCAGTGCTAAGTAGACCTAGGAATAACTAACCAGTGATTCTATGCATTGTGTGTGTGTGTGTGTGTGTGTTAGATGGCTGGAATAGAGTGATATAGAGAGAAGTGTGTTAGAGTGGATTGTTAGTCTGGAGGGTGTGACATGAAGTGACAGATTTAATCAAGTTGCTCAGAATTAGTCGTGAAATGCCATTACTCTTATGATAAAAACATCGGAATATTTGAGTACAGCCAGCAGGGTAACTGTGCAATCAGCATTTTATACTATACAGTCAGGAAACTAAGTAGCTAAAACTCCCGTCTCGATGTCATGGAGTAAGTACAAACAGGTTTGTTCAGTCATTAAAGGCTTTATTAATGCTGCAGAGTGGAAGCATAGATTTTCATGTGCTATCTTGCCTTCAACCTTTAGAAGGCAACCGGTCAATATGAGAGCTAAATAAAGTAATAGTTCAAGCAACAGCTTTTATTTTATCTAACCGTAAAGCTGCTGTGCGTTTTAACTGAGTATGAGTGTGTTGGTGGGTGTCTCAGCTCGCTGCTATTCTAAACATAAAGTAGAAGTAGGTGATCAGTGTTAACACACCACGCAACAATGAAATGCGTCCTCTGCATTTAACCCATATGTGACTTTCGTGACATAGCAGGGGCAGCTAATTCAGCGCCCGGGGAGCAGTGCTTGGGGATGGGACCTTGCTCAGGGTACCTCAGGGGTGATAGGCTGGTGGGGGATTCAAACCTGCAATCTTTGGGTTACAAGTGAGCTTCCCTAATCATCAAGCCACCACTGCCCACAAGTATGTATGTGTCTTGTCACATGCTGAAGTATAATTTCCACACTTAGTTTTGTACTGTAGTACACGCAGCAGTGACATCATCTGTCAGTTGTCATTGGAAGTTCCCTAGTGCTGGAGTAATGTGAGAATCTCACAGCTGTAGGTGGTGGTTGGGTCGGTAGCGAAGGACGTACTGCTTCTTTTGGGCAATGGCATGTATGCTGGAGTACAGAATGTGAGAAGAGTAAGTGTTTCCTTCAGATAAATGGGAAATAAAGAAAAGAATGCATTCACTTTGAAAATTCAACAACAGAGATGACAGCATAACTGCAAATTTAAGTTACCCTTAGGAATTTATCTATGTTTTACCATATATTCCATAGTGTGTGTCTCACTTATTGTTGAAGAATAAGATGACAAAAAACATGAAAGCAGATGGATTCAGTACTCAGTACCCTACACGTTACTGAAACTAATTTACATTTTACTTTACTTAGTCCCAAAGGACGGGCAATCTTCAACATTAATGCATGAAATTAACTCTTTGAGATTTAATAATGTAATTTTTCTTGTATACAATATCATTTTGTATATGTGGGACAGTAAATAACATGAGAAAATGCATGTTGTAGAGCCTTTGCTAAAACCTTCATGTTTTACATTACATCATACTGTTTATTTTTTTAACACACCAAAAAAAGTTTCCTTCCTTTGTCTTCCTTAGTTATTTCTCAGCCAAAATATAATAATACAAGACATGTTGGTGTGAAAATAAATTATCATAGAAATAAAATCACTGTCTTAAAAATACTTATGTTTAGACTTGGGGATTTTGTGTATGACTTTATGTACAAAGCTTGGTATTATTATAATTTTTTATTTCTATTTTTTCCATAATTTTTTGTCTAAAAAAGAAGAAACCACAAAACATTATGACCACCCCATTGTGATGTGAATAATGTTAAGGTTTGGAATGTATTAAATGACAAACCGACATTCAATACTTATAGTCAATGTGTTGAACACAGAAGAGCAAGTCAGGGGTAAAAGCCTGAATGTAGCTTTGACAAGGGCCAGATTGGTATGGCCAGAGAGTGGGTTGTGGTCATGGCATCTCTGAAAGGGCAAGTTGTGGAGTGTTCATGGTCAGTATCTACTGAGTGCTGTCCAAGGAGGGAAAATCAGCGATCCACCAACAGGATGCTAATTATACAAGAGTAAAAATGAAAAAATGGAAGAAAGATAATTGCCAACTAGTCAAGGTGGGTGCTGAGCAGAAGACCTCTACACATGACAATAACAACACAATTCATGATAAATACACGGAGACCTATTTACACTATTTACACTGTTTACACTGCTGGCACTAGTCTGGCATGCCACCTCGCTGTCCCTTTCCTAGTTGGTTACCCATCCTGGTACCCCCACAAAGTCCTGATAGTGTTATGAGCAGCGGTGAGTGTTTTGCGACTCCTGGGCCCCAAGTCCTACACCATTCTCCTCAGTCCCATCTGCCAGAATATTCACTGCAGCTACTGGAGATGGGTGCTCTGAGTGGGCCAAGGACCAGTATGGAATCAAACGGTCGCAATGAAGCATGACAGTCCTGGGCCACTCTGGCATCTACACCTGGTGCACCACCTCAGAGACTTGCTCCAGAACCTCCCCAGGGGCCTGTCTAGTGGCTGTCCAGCTTGGGCGACCACCCCTTCTTCCAGGGGCTGGCACAGGTAGGCTAGTCCCAATGATGCTGGCAATTCTGGCTCATGAGGTGAGCCAAACAGCAGCTCCGCCGGGGTGTGCAGCTCACGGTCAAACATGAGGGTAGTGGGGAGGGCAGCTACTCGATGAGGCCATGGACCAGGGAAGGTGGGTTTCCCAGTTGCACTGGTGCTTGGTAACAAGTACTTCCAGTTGTGCGGCTAGTGTGCAATGAAACCACTTCACCAGCTGGTCGCTCTGAGGATGGGGTGCAGGTTTTCATGATCCCGAGCTGCCAGCATACCTCGTGGATCACCTACTGTACACTTCGCAGTTTCACCCCTGATCACTGCACAGATCCTCTGGGACCCTGAAGCAGCAGAAGATCTCCAGGAGCTTTCATACCACGAAGTGATCCATGGCTACAAGTATGTAGCAGTTCCCGGCCTTGGTGCAAGGAAAGGGGCACAGAACATCCATCCACACAAGTTCCATGGGGGTGACCATCAGATGCAGCTGCAGGGGAGCCGGGGACTGCCAGCTAGCAACCTCCTGAGCTATGATCGCATCAGAGCAGTGCACAAACAGCTCAGCATCCAATCAGCAGCTGGGCCAGTACAGTAGAAGTGTTGTTGCAGCTTTTCCAACCTACCTAAACTTTGTCCCGAAGTACTCGGCCCCTATGCCTCTGTGAACCAACCTCAGCAAGAAGGGGCCAGCAGTTTTCCTGTGCCGTACGGAGATCTCCAACACCTGGGATTGGTCGGCCAGTCCAGTTGTCCGCTCTCGTCCAGCCACCACCTTGTCCAGGGGTCACTGCGCTACTCTGAGATGAGCTGCTGATGATCAATGTCCTGGCAGGCCCTGCTGTCTGGTGCTGTGCAGATGGCAGCCATAACCTCAGCAAGCTGGTCCCACTCCTTCATCCAGCAGCAGATAATAATTCTTGTATCTGGTAATACTGTGGGAGGTGTCAAGTCTGGCAGACGGCAAATTCTCAAGCTAACGTACAGTAATTTAAGTGGTTGCCATATTGGATATTATTTAAAGGTTTCAAACGTTGCTCAGGCTACAGATTTTGTCCTATCTTCAGCAAATTTAGCACAGATGATCTTCAAATCAAACCTCACAAAATGTTTCAGAGGGTTTGTTGATTTTCAAAACCCATCATCAGTCACCACCAAACAAAGCGTGCAAAGCGTGGTTATATCAATGCTTTGATGTTTTGACAACAAATATGGTATTTGGACTCATGACCACTTCCTGACAACGGCAACAAATTTTATGTCATCTGACCACTGGACAAACCTCCATAAACAAAAATATGTTTCTGTTGATATTTTTTGATGTATTAGCCTTATAAAAGTGGTTGTAATGTCTGAGGATTGTCAGGATCTGTCCCTGCCATTCCCCTCATGTCTCTGTTTTGCCAGCAGATGTCGCTGGCCATCCCTAATGATTCGAAGCCTAGTGTCTCAATAACTCACACCTGTCTCCCATTTGTAGCTCATTACCTGTGTATATATGTGTGTTTCTTGTTCACCTGTTAGTCATTGCTAGTGCTGTGTGTTTATTCCCACTTGTGGTTCACTACCATATCCTATAATTTCTACTGGTACATATGTCTTTTCTGCTTCTCTACAAGTTTCACTCTCAGATGTTACTAATATATTCTGTCCTACTGAGATCCTCTCTAGCAATACCCAGACTGTTTCTAATGTTCTTGATGTCGATGCACCCATGAAGCACAGGGCTGTCCTCTTCTCCCATTCCTCTTCTTGGCTTACTCCAGAGCTTTGAACCCTGAAGGCAGCTAGCCGCATCCTATTGTACAATCACTTCATAAAAGCACAGGCTTCACTGTATATTGCCTATATGCTGAAATATAGATCTGCTCTAAGTGAATTTGACATTTACTATTGTTCATCTGTCAATTCCAACAGGTCTGAAAACTGCTGTAGTTACGCCAGTTCTCAAGAAACCTTGTCTGCACCCAACTGATCTATCGGCTGATCTCTATCCTGCCACTCATCTCCAAAATACTAAGAAAAGTTGTTGCTGCCCAGCGGCAGTCTAATTTAGTGTCAAACAACCTTTACAAACGTTTCCAATCCGACTGATTTTTTATTTTCAAAACCATTTGTCCATTACAGATTATTAAATTTGGCGGTGAAGCCACCAAGAATGAAGTTCATATTTTGGCCAATTTTTGATCAATTGTGAAGAAATTTGCTGTGATTGCATTTAGCCATATCCGTGCCAAAATGATATGAAGTTGTTTCCATGGCAACCATGGCCTGTAGTGTTCTCGGCCCCATTATTTCAACTATCTACTGTATATAAACAAGGGAATTGTTTTCCCTTCTTTTGTCATTATCATTATCGCTCAGTTTAGGGTTAACTGTGCCTATTAGGAAGCATTCCTGATATATTTGGAAATAAATTGAGGAAACAGAAGTTTTCAGTGTGATGTAATTTAAGTGCAGGTATCCTTGTCTGGGGCGTACTGTATGGGATGCCCGCATCCTCTGGTAGGGTGGTGGATTCTGACTCTCCTTGGGAACCCCACTAAGTCGGATTATAAGGAGGGGAATGTCATCTAGGAGTTGGGGTGTGCGGGATGCGGGAAATAGGGCAGCACCTCGGTGGTAGGTTTTCACTAATGCTGATATAGAGGAGATGATATCAGGGACAGGATTGAGTTACGAATGAAAAAGGTTGTAAAGTCTGTAATAACGATGATGATACCCAAGGGTAAATTATCCTTTCACCGACCCCATTTTGCTCTCTATGACAAACAGACATACACACGTGGACAAAATTGTTGGTACCCTTCAGTCAATGAAAGAAAAACTCACAATGGTCACAGAAATAACTT
>JAODKE010000125.1:25601401-25618129 GCA_026779605.1 Mormyrus hasselquistii
TGTTTTGTTTTTTTGTGGGGGATGAATGTGAAACGACTAGGTTTTGTTAATTACCAGCAATTTACAGATGAAAATAATAAAACTACAATAATACAATAATAAAACTATAAAAGAACATGTCAGATTATCTTAATTCAAACAATATAATTATGTAAACAAAAATAAAAAACAAACATCCAGTCTTACATGTTTAAAAAATTGCCTATCAACTGATAGTATTTTGAAATATGACAAACTGTGTGTATTATGTCCCTGAATTGCTTTTCCTAAACTGCACAGAAAAACCGAAATTGTTTTTTTTTTTTCATGGTTCCGTCTTCCAGAAATCATGAATGTATGCTTCGTGGTTTCAGTCTCGGTTTCAGAACCATTACATCATTACCATTTACATGTACCCATATGAATACCAGGCCACTAGAATCAGACTATTATCCTTCTCAGTGCTCTGGTTCCCCCAAGGTGTCCTGCCATCAGGTTAGAGTGACCCACCTGGAATAACACGTCCCAGCTGCTCCTCAACACTCGCAGCTGTGTTATGAAGGCTGTGTTCGTGAGAACAGATGGACAGGATACTGCAGCTTATCCCCCTGCTCACACTGTACCTGACAGATTTATAGTGTCTCTTGCAGAAGAGCCCGCAGCTGGCTGACCTGCAGCAAGCTGACGAAGCGGCGGTGAGCCTCCATGGCCCCTATCGGTTCTCGGGTTTAGACAGGCTGGGGTGTGTTTCTCAAACAACGATGGAAATTAGCATTAACGATGCATCGTACTATGGTAGTTTAAACTAACCAACATCCGAACAACGACTGTTTCTCAAAACCGTCGTACCACAGTAGTTCGAACCATGTTAGTTAGTTAGGACTTCTGTAGTTGGAACTATAGTGGTTCCACCGCTGATTGGTCACTCACCGCAAGTCATGCGCAACAACTAACAAACTACTTTCACAGCCGGTTGCATACAAAAACTCACAAACTGTGTAAAATATAAAATCCTGGTTGGATGTTGTCGCTTACAGAATGTTAGTGGCTGACTGGAATAGACAGGTGCGTGTAATATCCAAGCATCACAGGAGTCTTTTCCCAAGTACAAAGGCATGGATTTGTATCTGACCGCTGTAGTGTCATTCTATTCTTCCATTATGGCAGTGACAGCTGTCAGTGAATAAGGAGGACTTCATCAAAGGGCTGTGCTCTTTACTAAGGCGACTGTTGTCCCTCTGAAGTTATGTGTGTAATGAAGAAACTGCACAACATCCAATGGTCTGCATAGGGCTACAAATACACACATGTACACATATGGGGATACAAGGGATAAATGGATAAAAAGGATTTCTTCTTTTTATTATTGTTATTGGGTTTTATTCTTTTATTTCATTTTATTTTTTTATTTTATTTTTTATTTCTCTATTTTTTTTTTACCATATGTGGCGAAGTGTACCATATGGCACGATGACCACAGGGTACACAACATCCTTTACCAAGTTTTAGCTGCATGTGCTACTACAGGGGTGGGCAATCTTATCCAGAAAGGTCCGTTGTGTTTGCAGGTTTTTTTTTAGATAATCGTTCAATCAGTTGTTCAAACCCAGGTGTGCAAACTCTTCAGTCGATCAGTCCTCTATGTAGGGAGTTGCAGCGAAAAGCTGCATGCCTAACGGCTCTTCCTGGATAAAATTAGCCACCCCTGTGCTAATCAATACTTTGCAGTCTGAGAATTCTCCCTATTGCTCACTACAGACAGTTGCCGACTTGGTGAATCTAATGTACAATCATACCATACTTATGACCAGAGACCCACACAACAATTACGTTTCAAATGACATTATCAGACCACTTCACATTATACTGTATGTGATCGTAGAGCTAAATTATTCCTTATTGGGTATTAAAGATTATTACATTTCTTACTTACACAGTGACTATACCCTTATTAGACTGCATTTTCCACCATCGCTGACGTATTTACCCGGAACTACGGTTCTAACTACAGCTCAAGAGCTGTACTTAGAACTACACAGCTTAATGACAGTGTTTGTGAACGCTCATTTGAACAATGGTTTTGGAAAACACCTGTGTCGTTTAGCAATGCATCATACTACGTAAGTTGCTAACATGGTTAGCAACTGTGCTTTTGGGAAACACACCCCAGGTTGGTAAGCTGTGTGATCTGTGCAAGAGCATCCTTCAACTGGCACTGTGTGTCCCCTGGATCCATAGTGTTCAGCATGGTATTCTGTCATGACCAGAAACTGGGGATTCCAGAACGCATTACACAGGGGCAGCATCTGGCTCAGTCGGCTAAGCCCCTGTGCCTGTGATGAGAAGATCGCCGGTTTGAGCCTCACCATGTCTGCAGGTCCTTGAGCAAGGCCCTTACAAAAAGAGCAAGTTGAGGGAGGCGTAAAAATAATTTCCCCACGGGGATCAATAAAGTTCCATTATTATTATTAACCCCCAGCTCTCTGGGTGCTCCAACAGGTGGCTGCCCTTCACAGCCAGCATGCTCTCACCTACAGAGAGCAGGTTGGGGGAGGCGTAAAAAGAATATCCCCATGGGGTCAATAAAGTATCTGTCATTTATTATTTTCATGTCATGGAGCACGGGAAATTAGAAGCAAGATAAGTCAGTTCTACACAGAACAGTCAAGACAAGAGGCAGCCACATGGGGAGAATCTGAGAGAAACAGGATCCAGATAGAGTGAGCAAGATAGGAAGGATGGGTCAGGGCTAAACAGAGGACAAAGTCTCGTCAGAATACCTTGCACTGAGTCCAGCTCCATGGTGATCGTCCTGAACTCCAGGGCAAAGTCAACAGTCGGCTGGCTTCCCTGCCAAATTGAGGAGGCAATTTCCCAGCCTTTGTCCCACCATTGGATGATCAAACATCGCCCCACATGCCTATTTGAAGGCAGCCACTGAATCCAGCACCATGCTCTTCTCTGTCCACAGTGCAGTGACTCAGGCCCAGGTTTGACCAGTGAGCAAGGAGATGATGAAATGGACTCGGCTCCAGTCAACCAGGAACATCTCTGGATGGTGCTCTATGTACAGGCCACAATGCATAAGAAGGGAATGGCACTGCTCAGGGTTTCTGTCATACTGCTTGGGGATCGCGATGGAGATGCCAGCTTCCAGGTACCAGGAAGAAGGTGGGAAGGGGGTGGTCTCCGCCATGCCCTGCCGCAGTTGCCTGACCAGTGCGATGAGCTGATTCTTCTGGACTTGTGAGTCCTGCAGCTGCGCTTGGATCTCCACTGGATCCATGTCAAAGAAGGGGCAGGGCACGGAGGGGAACCAAAGGGGGTGGACTGGAGCAGCGTAAGCGGGACGAAGTCAGGGCTGAATGAGAAATGATACAGGAAAGCATTGCAAGTCGCATTAAGATCAACAAAAACCTCATGCTGGGTACGAGTTCATGGGATGGACGTGACTGACAAAAAATAATCAGATGATTAAAAGATGATTAAATTGAATTATCAGCAAAAGCTTAATACTAAAACTAAACCAAAATATGTTGCCAGACACACTGGAATTTATCCTGCTTGTACCGTCATCTCACTCTTTCGGCTACTATCCAAAACTTGAGATCAGAGACGAGAGTAGGAACATAGAACGACTAGTAAATTGATAGCTTTCCCTCCTGGCTCTGCTATCTCGTTTCACATTACTGCTAATGTTATACTGATCCACCTGTCGATTTTCTAGTTTATCCCTAAGAACCCCCCCCCCCAGAACCCACAGGGACACAGTAGTATGCCTTTTCCATGTCCACAAGACACATGAAAACTAGTTGGACAAATTCCCAGGAGTCCTCCAGTATCCTTGTGAGGATGAAGAGCTGGTCCATTGTTCCAAGACCAGGACAGAATCTATATTATTTCTCCTGGATCTGAGGTTTGACTAATGGACAGACCCTCCTCTACCAATACCCTGGCATAGATTTTCCAATGGAGGCTGCAGAGTGTGATCCCCTGAAGTTGGAACACATCCTCTGGTCTCCTTGCTCAAAGATTGGATCACCATCCCACTCTGCAAATCCAAATTACCTCTACGCAGTGTTGAAAAGGCGTGTCAGCAAGACAGCCCAACAACATTAAGAGCTTTCAGAAACTCAGGGCAAATCTCATTCACTCCCGGAGCCTTACTACTGAAGAGTTTTTTTGATTACTTCAGTAAACAGAGCTCAAGTGATGGGCGAGTCCTCATCTGAGCCTTCAAACTCTACTAGCTCAGGAGACACTGGGAACAACCAGAAGCCAGACAGGTGAAGGGCAGAAATGACTTTCAAATGCTAGAGATGAACGTTAGCTTATCCATCAGGATCTCATGAATCGTAGGATGACATCAAGTGACCTTTAATGGGAATGGGAAACAATAAGTGCAGGTGTGAAGTGCACTTCTAGGACAGTTTGTATCAGGCTCCTAGAAGCAGGACTGAAGACCCTTAAAGCAAGGAAGACACCCTTCATTAATGAGATACAGAGAAGAGCCAGGCTGCAGTTTGCAAAAAAAACAAACAAACAATGAAATCAGGAGAAATGAGAGAAAAAATTGTGCTGTGGTCTCTTAATTCTTTCCGCGTCTGTATATCCTCATTTCAGGTCAACAGGACTCCATCTCCACTGTAAACAATATAAGTAAAGCCCTGGTTCCCCCTCTTGAGTTGCCTGACGGTCTGCCAAGTCAATTTCCATTTTCTCACCAAACTGCTGCCACTCCTGGGATTTTGCTATAGGATCCGCCAAAGCCACATTTCACTTAGCCTGCCAGTACCTGTCAGCTGCTTGAGGAGTCCCACAAGCTCACTAAACTCAGAAGGCCTTCTGCTTCAGCCCGACAACTCCCTTTACCGCTTGTGTCCACCACTTGGTCAGGGTATTGCCACCACGACAGGCAACAACAACCTTACCGTCATAGCTCTGCACAGCCACCTCACCAGGGGAGGCTTGGATCATCACCCATTCAGGCTCAATGTCTCCAGCCTCCTGAGAAGGTCTGCCAGAGGTGCGAGTGAAAATTGCCTGGACAGGGGCCTGATGATCCCAGCACACCCTTCCTATGTGTTTGGGACTACAAGGTCTATGTGGCATTTTCAGGTTTCATTGTTCTTACCTGCATGAGTGATTAAGCCCCCCCATAGAACAATGAAGTCCCCAGAGCGGGCATCATCCAGTATGCCAACCAAGGTCCTCAAGAAGGTTGGAAACTCTGAACTGGTGTTGGGTGCATCTGTACATACAACAGTCAGAGCCTGTCCTGCAAATCAAATTCAAAAGGAATCAACCCTCTCGTTTACCAGGGTGAACTCCAACGTACTGCTATGAGTAGGCCCACACCTGCCCAGTGCCTCTCACCATGGACAACTTCAAAGTGAAATAGAATCTAGCCCCTCTCCAGGAGGTTTATTGCAGAGCATGAGTTGTGTGTTGAGGTAAGCCCAGCTATATGTAGTTATGTATGTATCTCTCTACCTCTTGCAACAGCCTTTCCCACCAAAGAGGTTACGTTGTGTGTTCCTAGAACCAGATTTGGTAGCACATGATCGGTCCGACACCCCTGCCTTTAACTGCCTTCCAATTTAGACTGCACCCAACCCCCACGACCCCACCTACAAGTGGTGGACCCACAGGAAGGCAGACCTATGTCATTGCTTTGGGCGATGCCCAGCCAGGACCTATGGGTAGAGCCCTGGCCATTAGATACTCACCTGAAAGGTCTCCCCCCAGGCCTGCCAGGGTGGGGCCCCGTCTCTCTAATCAAGATGGGGGTCACATCATCCTAACTATAACTTTCCATTGTGAGTCTTTATGAACTTTGTCTAACCGCTCACCTTGTACCACTTTGCCTTAGGAGACTCTACTAGGGGCAATTTCCCCAACACCGTATTTCCTGGGACCGCAGAGGCTCCACCATGATCAGGTAGCAATTCATGGAGGGGTCCGAATGTTTATATGGGGACTAAACACTCATTGTCTAATTGCTCAAGTGTAGCTATGTGGAATTTTGGGTTTACAGATCATTCCTTTGGTATGTTTAGCCACATTTAACATTTTAATCTTGTGTGTGATAAAAAAAACAAAAAAAAACTGTGCAGATAGGTGTGTTATCAGACAGCTTTCAGATCAATGAACCACACATTTTTTTCTACATGGTTTTATCTTCTGAGGGATATTCAGATGTCCTCAAGACTCATATGCTTGCCTGCCAGAGATCAGAATTTGAGTTTGAGACTTGAACTCAAGTTGCTCTTAAATTGAATTTTGACTTGACGTGCAACTTCCTATTTTTGTCAGGTTTGGTCCTCTCCCCTCTGCGCCACCATACTCACACACGACACACGACAGTCATCCATGGTAACGCAGAGCCGAGATACATCGCTGAACACGGTACGACGCCACTCTTCATCAGTCCATGCCTCCCAGTTATGGCACCACTTCAAACGCAGCCGACTCTGCGCTGGTGTTATTGGCAACCTATGCATGGGATGGTGAACTGGTAGTCCTGCTCATGCCAGTTGTCGAGATATGGTGCGAGATGAGTGTTTTACCTGTGTCCGGATGGCAGGTGCAGATGTCATGGGGTTCTGTACTGCTTGCTGCACAATATGACAATCCTCCCTTGGTGTAGTTTGTCTTGGGCGACCGGAACCTTCATCACGTGTGTGGGTGCTGTCACGTGCCCATTGGTTCCAGCATTGGGCGACTGTGAAATGTGCATGCCCTACATGCCTGGCAATTGCGCAATACAACCACCCAGCCTCATGCAAACCCACAATGCGACCCCTATGAAACTCCGTCAAGTGCTGGTAATGCTGTCTAATGCATCTACAAGGCATCCTCTATGTCTGGTGACTAAGGGTGCCAGCTCCTTGCAAATCTAATCATTTACACACCCATCACTGGTCTGCATGTGTACCAAATTACATGCAAGAAATATAAAGTATACAAATTTTATGGGTTCCACTGAAATGAAGGTACATGTAGCTGATTACGAAAAAGATCTCAGTGTGTATGTTGATGCTTCCATGTCCCACTCTCACCAGTGTGGGGAAGCAATAAAAAGGCCAATGGGATGTTTGGTTATATCTTTAGGTGTGTGGAGTTTAAGTCAAAGGAGGTGATGTTACATTTATATAATTCCTTGGTAAGATCCCACCTAGAATATTGCGTGCAGGTTTGGTCACCATACCTTAGGAAGGACATTGCTGCCTAGGAAAAGGTGCAACGTAGGGCTACGAGAATGATTCCTGGTCTTAGAGGAATGTCTTATGAAAAGAGGTTAGCTGAGCTGAATCTGTTTAGCCTCAAGCAAACGAGACTAAGGGGGGACATGATCCAGGTATACAGTATAAGATTCTAACAGGTCTGGATGCTGATCAGCAAAATGGCTATTTCAATATTGGTTTAAATACCAATACGTGACCAGGAGAACATTTTAAAACAAATTTGAGGAAGCACTTCTTTACTCAGTGGGTAGTTAGAGTATGGAAAAGTCTTCCTGCTAGTGTAGCAGAAGCTAAAACCCTGGGTTCCTTTAAATCAGAGCTAGATAAGATTTTAACAACCCTGAGCTATTAGTTAAGTTCCCCCAAACAAGCTTGATGGGCCAAATGGCCTCCTCTCGTTTGTAAATTTCATATGTTCTTATGTACTTCTGGGTGCTTAACTTTTTATCACTGAGTATAATTCATATAGTAAGTATATGTCAGTTAAAATTAAAATGAGATATTGTGTTTCTTCTAATGACATATTAGAGCAGTAACATTTTCCTTGGGCCAGTTTTGATAAACTGAAATACAGTGTCATGTAGATGCACCTACACTATTATTATTTGTCATGAGTCTACTGCTTCAATCTCCCTTCTAAGGTGAGAAAATGTTCAGTAAAATTTTAATGTGTTAAGTATCAATGATGACTATTGAGTAACTGTGTGGCTAGGGTTTCACTGAAACATAAAGAAAAATCTATCACTGTGATTTATTTTTATTTAAAAACGATAACTGTAAACATTTATACTATAATGAACTGGAATGTTTTCAAATGACCACTATAGTCACATGATTCTTTCATTATTCATTTTTATAGAAGATAACCTGTTAATAGTCTTTTAGAATCCAGCGACTAAAATGTAAGAATAAATACCCATGATTTGTTGCTGTGCCATTTTTCATCAAAGAGGTATTATTATTGTTGTTGTTTTGTTGGACAACCTAAAAGAGAGTTAAATGAGCTGTGAATGCATGCAGCAAATCAAATTAATTTCACAACTCTGAATAAATATTTATCAGTAGAGGGGGTTGAATTTATGTGGGTAATTTGTAGCAGTTGCACTAGATGTAACCTGTAAAATCTCTAGTATTGCCCTTCAGACATCAGGAGATATTACTATGTTTATTTACAGAACTTTCATTCTGTGGCTGAATGGGACAAATGAATTAGGTAGGCCATTGCTTCTTCTCCTTTGGGGTTGATCTACTCTCATCAAGCTTTCTGAACTGTATTGCAGGGAAAATGTATCTGTTGTTAGTTATAACATTACTACATTAAATTAAGTAATAGTGAAACGTGTGATGCACTCCTTCGCATGTCTTTGCCTCAGATTCCCACATCTCTGGTTCACACCATTACCTGGATCCACCCTTGTACACTCTTCGTCTTGGCAACACTCCATAGCCAATTTCTAGTGTCCACCCAGATCCCTGAGTTACAACCAATGGGGAAGGACGGCAGGCAAAAAGCTTGGTTACACCATACTTGTCCAGCATACCATTTAAAAATAATTAATCACCCATCCATTTTCCGTAGCTGCTTGTCCAATACTAGGTCTCAGTGGCTCTTTTTCCAAAACTGCTTTATGAAATACAGGATCATGATGTGGCTGACCCCCGTCAAGGGAAGGGCAAGAGGGACCCTGAGCAGGATGGCAGTTCATCAAGGCACACAGTGAAACACTATGGGCAATTTATAAACACCAATTCACCTACCTATGTGTTTTTGAACTTATGAGAGGTCTGGGATATATTAAATGGTAAGTTAGCACTTGGCAATTTTAGCCGACACGTTGAATGCAGAAGAAATGTGCAGGGAAAAAAATCAGATTAATTTTAACGAGAGCAAAATCATTATAGTCACACAACTGGGTCAGAGCATCTGTAAAATGGCAATGCTAGTGGTTTGCTCATAGTCGGCCATAGTGAGCACCCACTGAGAGTGGTGTGAAGGGTGAAAAACCATGAATTGATTACAGGGTGTTGGGCAGCTAAGGCTTGTCAGGGTGAGATGTGAACGAGAGGCTATCTCAGCCGGTACATGGCGACAGAAGGGCTACTGTGGCACAAACCGCAAATAATCTTTAAAGTGGTCATTGGAGTGATGTGTCACAGCACACAGCGCATTAAGCTCTGATGTGTATGGGGCTGCGTAACTGTGCATTGGGCTTGTTGGTCCAACGCATCCCACAGACGCACAGGAGCACATCCATAAGATGACGACCAGACGACCTTCTTCCATCATGCCAACGTCCAGTTCAGATACATTTTTGCCCATGGAAGGTACTTTCAGTGGTGGACAGGGATTAGCAGGGGCAACTGTGACTGACCTGCGACTATGAACTTAATTTAAGCTTACTTTGAAAATAAGTGAAAAATCTGTATGCCATAAATCTGTAGGATATATCGGATAAAAGACCACAGTGGGATGAGTGGGACTAAAGACTATTTCTGTACACGCTTCAGATGTCATTGCTTTCATGCTTAGTTTAGTTCACATTTTCAATCAAGTAAGTTCTATACTGATGTAGATAAACTTTGCATGGCAAATATTCTTTTAAGAAAAACATTTCGCCCTAGATGTGAACTCAAAGTTTTCTGAGCCCGGCTGCACCTGTTCATATGACCATGCTATCTGCCTGGCATCTCAGAACTCAGACACGTTATTACCAGTATGTACAAAGTTCTACGAACATACCAGAGTTGTGTGTGGTCCAGTGCCAAACATGAATCGCGGGACAAAAATCGCAAGACATACAGAAAAAAACCCGAAAGAACATATATGCGTAAAAGAATACAGGTGACATTACAGATTAACAGAAATGTATAGAGCATAAGGTGCAAGATGTAACATCAGACTGCCATATGCAAAATGGCTGCCAGTGCATGGAAAACCAGTATGTGGGCAACAGTGTGAAAGTTCTGCCAAAGCAGAACAGAATGATAACTGGACTATTACAAGAAAGAAAAAAACAGTCATCCACTGTTATGGTGCAAATTAAACCAATGGTGCAACATGACATTGGAGGTAAAATGTCATGCAATGGAAGATGGGAATTGTCCTTGGGTGAGTGAATTTTATTTCGGTGATCGGATTTCTGAAGTACCAGGCGAGTTTATTCAGGAGTTGGATGACTGTAGGACAGAATCTGCGGAGATGGTGTGAGGTCCGGGGTATGATGGACTTCTACTTCCTACAGTAGGTGATGGCAGTTTGGTGAAGAGGTGGCTATCTGGGTGGGTGTAATCAGGAGCAATCTTCCAAGCTCTGCTCTTTGCCCTGACTGTGAACAGGTCTTCTAGTGTTGGCAGCTGACAGCCGGTGATTTTCTCAGCTGAGCGGCCCACACTTTGTAACCTGGTCTTGGGCTAGGGAGGAGGCAGCAGGAAACCAGATGGTGATAGAAAATGTCACCACATTCTCAATGATGGGAGAGTAGTAGTTCAGTAGGAGGCCTGGGGAGATGTTGAGCTTCTTGAGTTGGCGTAGGAAGAACATTCATCTCTGTGTCTTTTAGTCATGGAGGTAACTTGCATGTCCCACTTCGATGTGTTGGTGCCGGTGGTCCCCAGGAATTTGAATGAGTTGACCGTAGAAACTTTGATAAGACAGTGCAAGGGTAAAAACTTAAGGGACAGCAGTGGGCTAACCAGCGTTCTGAATTACAATAGCATGTTAGTTCCATTTTTATTCAAATAGGAAGAATGAAGATGTCTGTGGAAAGGCTTCTGCTGGAGAGCCAGAGAAAAGCGGAACGTGCAGTAATTCAATCCCTGAGACCAAGGCCTGCACGGTCCCAGACATCTACCCAAGGGCACTGACAAAAAATTACAGTGTTGGTCCCTTTCCCTCTATTTTTCGGCTGCATCCTCCCACAGGTGCTTAGCAAATAGTAATGATTTTAAGACTAAACAATATCTATTTGCCTTTACTTCCTATATGTGACTTTTACAGTGTGCACCAGTGTGTGTCGTTTAACACACTTAAAATGTGTAGTTCCAATATAAGTCTGATACAGCAAATAGTCATTGAGAGTAATTATTATTATATTAGACATAAAAAAATTTCCCTCTACCATACTGCTTTTGTGGTACATGGTTTTATAGGTGTGAAAAATATCCAAAGAAATATAGAATACGAGTCAGCAGGATACCCTGGCTGGGATCCCGTCTATTGCAGGACGCATTAGCACACACGCTTTGAAACAATCACAAGGAGATGCAAGGATCTGGTCGACCTAACTGCATGGTTTTATACTACAGGAGGAAACCTACGCTACTCCGGGAGACTGTGCGACCTCCATGCTCACACTGAAACCAGACAGATACTATGATCAACAGTGGAGGAGTCAAGAGTGTCTGGGGGAAACCTGGGAAAACACCTGCAAGCTGTGTGCTTCAAATCCATGTTCTCCACATTTTTGCAAGGATTCCTCCAGGTACTCCAATTTTTTTCTACAGTCCAAAACAAATTGCAGTTAACTGTGACTCTAAACTACACAGTGTATGAGTGGGTGGCTGGTGATGAACTTGTATCCCTTGTGACTTGTGTTTCTTGTAATAATCAACAGGCTTACAGCAATTAATATACCTTTAATTACCTGTCATTGTTATATAGTAAATAAAAATACTGTAGGTCAAATCATACAAATCTCTTTTTCATTTCTTTGACTACAGTCATTTAAAAATATCTCAATAAGGTGTCTCTTTTCAAATTATAATGAAAATAAATAGTACAGCATGCCTGTAGGACAGGGGTCACCAACATGGACGCCCCCAAGGACCACATGAGTCGTCCGCAGGCCTGTTCTAAAAATAGCACAGCTCACCATTAAGCAGTATCTAAAATTTCAATTTATCCCATTGCTATTCTTCTTTAATCACATTTGTAATTGCAATTATATATATTTGAAAATGACAATATCTAAACAAAAGCATTTAAAACACGTTTATCATACATGATTTAAGAAGAGTATATCAAACTGGTAGCCCTTCGTATGGCTCAGAACCCGTGAAGTAGCTCTCAGTTTCAAAAAGGTTGATGACCCTTGCTGTAGAAAGTATCCAGGGTCCCCTAGTGGCCGCATTGCAGAAAAACAACATATATATCAAGTATTCTCTCTCGTTATCAGCCTATGGCACAATGATAAATTAATTGTTCATACGCAGTATGTCACTTCACAGGCTTGCATGTTTAGCGGAAGTCTTCTGAATATTATTATCAAACAGGCAGGTAACATGTGTTCAGTCTAAACTCATGTCCAGCTGTCTTTAACGGAATAAACAAACACAAGAAACAGATGCACAAGAAATTAATGCAAAGACTATATATAATTTATATATAAAATAGAATATTATAATTCATAATCCAACATACAATATATCCAATCCCTACTCAGTATAAATGTTTGAACAAAATAATAAGAAAATGTGTAAACTACTGTAAAGATGAAAATGAAAAGGTGCACAGCACAATTAAAAGCAAGAAAACCTGTCTCTGGCACTTGTACTTTAAATACCATAAATACAAGCATGGAAACATGTTTGTGTTTGGCCCATTTCATATATTTATATGACTAATCTGGGAAAGATTCCTATCATACAAGTATCTCGGAAATTTAATTCATTGAGCAGATAGGGATAATTATTTGTAGTGTAACACTGCTGAAATCGCTATGGAGCTGACTGTAATGGCGGGACACTTTACAGGAATGAAACGATATTGCTTTTTCACAGTTTCGGAGTTTTCCAGATTATGACGCTACAACATTAAAAAACCCATAGTTTTGCAACTGCGGTTTCTAAAAACTCAAAACAACTATACGAAATCAACACATGCTCGTCTTCTTCTTTTGACACATGCCACAATGTACCCCTCATAAATGAGTTCTGTTTGTTCTTCCCAGTGATTTGCGATCTATTTATTTTCACCAGGTGGGACTGTAACACTCGCAAACTGGCGGCAAACGCGCTTCGCGCGATTCGTTCGGACGGACGTAGAAATCGCATGACATCAGACGAACGTGACCCGGACCTGCAGGGCGACGCACGTCCCGGATGTTGACGTGACTTTATCATGCACGCCGTACTATACTGTGCGTTTCATAATACTGTAGTATGTCGTTTAGGGTTATGGAAAGTAGCTAGTTAATCGGGTCGCTTTCTAAATGGAATATTAAAACAAACAAGAGCAGCAGCCAAATAATAAGGAACATCTGGACATAGCTGCAACTTCATTTTCTGCAAGTGGGTCATGTTGGGAAACTATTATGTACGCTTTATATAGGCAGTTAGCTACTTAGCCGAGTCGTTTGTGGAGGATTGTAACTAACGTGTTATTTGCTATGGTAGCATCCCCTTTTCATGGATGAAAAAAATGTACTCTAACGATTATTCTAATATTCCATTTTCTGATGATTAACCAGATTGTTTCCGTTAGCAATTTATTATTTGACACGAATGGTTGTATAACAGGCACTCAAACTGAGAACAACATTTTATTTATTGTTTTCAGTACTTTCGCAGTGTTGAAGTTAATTTATTTTTCCTTCAGACTGCTTGTCGGTTTATATGTATAAGAAATAATGCTGCCTAGTGACATATATAGGCGCATACAAACATGCACACACTTTTATTAAAAAATTTGCACGCAGCACATGTTTAGTATGCAGCTATTCAACAATGTTTGCCGCCTGTTATCCATACTCCAGTAAATAGCTGTAATTTTAACTACAACACTTAATACAATCGCGGAGTTAATCATATTATCTGTTATTATAACTCAGTTTTATCTGAAGTTTAACATTCAGATTTGTTTCCCGAATGTCAGCTATATTTTTATAGTTGATATTCTTAAGCTTTTTGATTAATACGCGTGAAAGCTGCGCGGCCTGAATTATTGTAGATTCATTTTATGCAAAATCTCGTTTATTTACCGATTTTTCGACATACCGTACGTATGTATGCATCCCATTTCCACCTTTACTTTCATGCGAATAAATACTTGCACTTTACACATACCATAGACGAGAAGGTAATGTTAATTATGCTATGAAAAATCGGGGTTAGAAACAATATATATAATAATGCAGCCTTTGCGGGGCGTCCAGTAATTCTGTCAAGTAGCGTATCCGACAGCGAAAAATGAACTTACCAATACATTAACTGTTAGGTGGCTGTTCAAACACACCATTTCCCGGCGCCCATGGGCTGAAAACTAGGTTGAAAGCAAGCACAAAACGATTCGTAGTCCACACAATTAGGTACTTGATATATGACGCATATTTACAATCGTTCAGTTGTATTTTTTTACTTGTTAAGTCACGTAGTTTTTACGGGTGCGATATGCAATATGTGGTTTTATATATAATATATATGGTATGTGTGTAAATATATACACTTTTCTATAGGACTTCACCTCCAAGGTACACTGCTTAACCTAGGAATCGAACTCAGTTTGGCTTGAGAGACACTTGCTTTAATATGGGTTACTTTTATTTCTGTACTGTACTGGATTGATTAACGTCAACCTCCTGTTGCATAATGATGTATTAAGAGAGAATAGGTTTAAAGTCGAAGTGGAATCTTGTGAGTGAGTCATCTGTGGTTCTGAAGAACATAGAGCCCCTTCTTTATTAGTGCGAAAGCTGGCTCACCGCAGTTTTTCCCATGTTTTTAGGTTTGTGTGATTTAGTTAAAATGCATCACCAACAGCGAATGGCTGCCTTAGGGACAGACAAAGAACTCAGCGACTTATTGGATTTCAGTGCGGTAAGCAATTGCTATACATAATCACTGTAAAATACTATTCTCATAACGTTTACCTTTTTGGTTATAAATAACATTTATTTTAGTGTTGATTTTTTTTGGTCAACAATGAATTTAACATGACTCCATACCGCTTATATTTACTAATTGTGGTTGAAATGATTAAGTGTTTTCCAGAACATGTGCAGAGAAATATGATATTGCATTAGCAATCTTGTTGTTTTATAGATGCGAAACAACGATTTGAAAATGTTCCCGACATCAATGGTAGTATATCTTAAGTATATTTCTTTATTACATAGGCAATCGAAATGCTATAGTATTCATTTTATGTCAGATGTTAAGCATGACTCTCTGGTATTTGATTGATACGATCTTGGATTGTCTTGCTGAAAGTAAAGAGTAGAGAAGAAAGTTGGACGGCCATTGAGGTTTAGTGATACATGTTGTGAATCCATCATTGTATAGTTTTTTCCTCCCATTGTTTTGTTACTGGCAGCCTTAAATGCGTAATTAACTTCAGTATCGCCGAGTCCTCTAAAGCTTGGCCGTGGCAAACGCTTTGCTTCCGAATAATAGTTTTAACTTTTTCTATCTGTGTTTCTTTCCTAATTTAATTGTATAGACAAATTTGATAGAAAATAGCGACGGGTAATTTTAAGATTATCCGTGGAATTACGCGAATTTACGGGTAGGTAGAACTGAGTTTGCTCGTTTCCTTTTTTAATTATAGAGGGCTTAATTCGACTAACTATTAAAAAGCAATTGAATATCTGAAGTTGAAGTATGAGAAAATATACTCGTGCATTCAGGATTAGGAGAGAACGAAATGTTTGTTCAGGTTTCTCTATTTAATAATTATTCTATCTTGACAGCAAATGTTATTGTATTTTTCATGAATGTTTCACACAGTAACATTTTTAAGAATAATACACTTCTAAACAAGCTGTGCTTATCAACTTAATGTGTTAGATTAACAATTCGATAATGTAATTAACTTTAGCAAAATCTTTTTTTTAAGTTTTGTTTGTCTTCTTTTAGATGTTTTCTCCCCCTGTAAGCAGTGGAAAAAATGGACCAACATCCCTTGGAAGTGGACATTTTACTGGCTCAAGTATGTTAATCACAATTTGCTTTAAAAGGCTTTAGAGAGTGTTATGTGTGAATTTAGAAATTGTGCTTTTATCATTTATTTGGTAAACATTGCAGTTTTTGCCACATGTTTCTGAGGAGTGTGTGAGATTCATTTCTGTTTGACATTTCTTCAAAGCGGTTGTTGACAGAAATGGTTCATTTTGATTCTGGTGACTGTGGTTTTGTCAGTACATGGCAACATTTAGACTTTAGTATGTCTGAATCAGACTGGAAGCTAAGTTATAATTCTTAGTATAGGCTGCATTTGAAGTTTATGCAAGTGGTACTTGCATTTTAAGTGTGTTTTTATATAGTTATACATGCAGATAAGTTTAATCAAGATGTCTGTCTTCTGAAAATTAAACGTTTTTTTGCTATGATTATTCTTTAAAGCTCTTGTTTGATGTTTGTTCACAGTACTTTTTTCCCATACCAGAATATTTTTAGTTTTTCTATATTTGTTTATATATATATATATAACAGCTTTGACGCATAATTAAATTAAATTCAGTTAGCTTTAGTGCCAGCATAGAAAATGCAGTTGTTTTCTTGCATATTA
>JAODKE010000125.1:25618250-25634734 GCA_026779605.1 Mormyrus hasselquistii
CCAGTATGATCTGCACATGAAGCTGGTCCACCGGCACCAAAACACAGTGTATGTTGGTATAAACAGCACGCATTATGGATCCAGTATTCCGTGGTTGTTTTTTTTTTTTGGTTTTTTTTTGTGGTTACAGGTAGCAAACAATCCATCTTATGATTGCCTTAGAATTTGTGGCTAAATCAGATTCAATATACATGTTAAGTTTTTCAGCTTGCTCTTGGCTAGTGTATTTAATTGAAAATTTTGTTTTATTTTGAGAAGAGAGAGTGAATATTTTTTATTTCTGTCACTATGCAACTTACAGGAGACAGTCCGAAAAATCTGTAATATGTGAATTTATATAACAGTTTCCTTCTTTCTAATATATTTTCTCCCGGCTGAAATATCAGTTTAGGGGGTGATTGAAAACTTTTGGTCTGCTGCTTTTTCTTTTGTCAAAGGATGGCAGATGATCAGTAAAGCTTAGTTCTGCCAGTCATAGTTTTTAGCATCTGAGAAATTTGGGCCAAAGCTGATATTCTGATCATATGCCATATTTTTGTTTTCTTAATCAGCATAACTTATTAAGTCACAGATCAGAGAAAGAATGTTTTAATAATATCCTGCTCCATTTCATGTACTTGTACACGGACTGATAAAATGCTCCTCTCATGCTTGAGTGTTCCTTTTCTCTGTTCATTTAAATCTGGTTTGGTCATGCTTGTCAATCAAAAAGGATGGATTGCATTCAAGAGAGAGCTGAAGCTAGGCAACCTGTCACTTAATAATTTTCTTCCCCCTCCTACCGTTCGTTGCCTCTGATAATGTTTATCTTGCTCCTAGTAAGCAGAACAATTACAAAGAGCTGTGCTGTAATTGTGCATTGGATTAGCTGTTAATGGACATTTTAGTAATAATAGCATTTTTATTAGTACTGTTAATGCAAATAATTATGTAAATAATAATTCCATGCTTTGTGTCTACCTCTTACGCTTATTGTGACCTTTGTAGTCAGCCTGAGTTAACTTGTCGTTATTGCTGTCGCTTTTTAATGTATTTGCAGATGTGATAGATCAATGAATGTTACAACTAGTATATGCTGTATCTGTTTGAATACTATGCGCTGTCGACTGATGTCGATGAGTGAAATCAAAGCATAGAAATTATAATATGTGGACTGGACACTAGTAGAAAATATTTGTAGCAAGGGGTATTTTTTTTTCCTTTTTTTCCCGTTTTGTTTTAATTATGGCCTGGATCAATGCTCTAAGGTCGTTTTGGATTGGGAAGTGTGTGGCGTTTTCCCTGTGTATCTGTCTTTAGTATAAAAGCTACTTTTATATGAACTTTTTCTTGCCTGGCCGCTCATCCAGGGTGTTTCCTGCTTTATGCCCTGTGTGTTTCCTGGGTGGGCTGGAGGCTTATTGTCACCCTGCAGTAGATATGTGGCTATGGACTATGGATGGAGGGATGAACCTGTTCTTATTAGTTTTCTTCATCATGGGCAACATTAATTTCCGGGGCTAATGACTTGATGGTCAGATTGTCTGAGTAAGTGCATATTTCCTGTATACTGAAATGGTTAATAGCTTAGGGTTTCTGGGTTTTTGACCAGTTGTGTAAAATGGACCATTGTGTCAAAGTATTCGCTCATTGCCTCTAGTACTCAGGAACACACACTGAAAATTTGATACCTTTTTTGTTGCTATAGGTTTGCAGTAGTTTTGAATCTAATTGGAAACCTGCGGCAGACAATTTGATTGGTTCTGTATAGCGTATGACAAAAAGCAAATTTTTTGAATACTGAAGTATTTCTGTAATATTTCCTTCTATATAATTAATTGTACATTGTGATGAAAGCAATTAAATAAAGAGGTACTGCAGAGATAAAGATGAACGAACAAGAACTTGGTTGAATTTTGATACAAATAGCAACCTGTAATCTACATTAAGACTAAAATTAAGATTTATTTGAAAGTGCATGTTTAAATGAAGGTGTTTCCATAAAAAGACAGTTGAAATTAAATTGCCTGGGGGAAAACATAAAGTCATATAACAAAGGTAATTTCTCTTCTGGCATGCAAATGTTTACATGAAGTGCATAGACCTTCATGGTGTACTGATGATGATATTGATATTACTAATCAATTTAGGAGTGCCTTAATGCTTGTTACTGTTTACATATTTCTGATCATCGTTAAATGTTTTGAAGCAAGGAGTTATGATTAAATGGTTAAGACACATGTGTTCTGAGAAGGCACTTTGTAATATTGGATTCTAAATGACCTCTTTCCAGATGGTAGCAACAAGACTTCAAACTTACAAAGTTAGGGGAGAACGGGACACAATCCAACAATATGGGTTAATATTTTTAACTGTTGTATCTTGATAGATTTAGACTAAATTCAGATTTTTTGCTATCCATTCTTGTATCGCACATTCTATGGTATGTTCAGATAGACACTGAAAGTTACTGTAATTTCGATCTCTTAGAATAATTACGTTTTACAACCGTTTTATAAACATTTTACACAAAGTCTGGTTGTGGTTTTGTGGGAAAAAATAAGGTGCAGTGCAGCTTTTAATTTCTTATATTTTATGATATTTTTTTGATTTCCTTATGTTAATTTTAGGTTGTGTGTGTGTGTGTGTGTGTAATATATGGGGCTAGTTCATTATTAATATTATTGTCTGAGGTAGAGGTAAATAAATGAAGGGGGTGTGGTTAGTTATATCTGAACACACCAGATGTGAGTCTTATTTTTGAATCTGATTTATTCCTGGTTCTCTTAGTATTTTTCCTCATGCTAACATTACATTCTGACTCGGTGTATAATACAATATTGTGTACAATGTCCTTGACTAAACTGCACTTAAGAATAATTTTTTATAATTAATATTTCCTATTAAAAGGAATTTCACTTCTTAAAAAGCAGATTTTTATTATGATAACATTTTAAACCAGATTGTAATGTTTTCTTTGAATAATTGATTTGCTTTGTGGGCTGTTATAGTTTGCACTAAGGAGGAGTTCTAGACTGTATGTAGTTACAGTGTGTGTTTGTATGTGCCAGCTGTTCCTGTGGCCATGGCATCCTTGCTTTGGATGGAAGGAGTGCTCCCCCACTGATTCTGCTGGAGCACCCCTGCAGCCATCTGTTGTAGGCATGCTCCAGGAATGCAAGGGTTAATGAAGTAGTAGAAGGCGCTGGGTGGGTGGAGTATTATTTACCCAGCCAGCCAGCCATCCATCTATATTTTCCAGGGTCGCAGGTAGTTATGTGTGTGTATGTATATATGTTTGTATGTAATAGACGTATAAAACATGTAAAATCGTCATCTGAAATGAAAATAAGAAACCAACTGCTTTTACGGGTTTCGCTATTAGTTATCTTTATTTGATTACTTAAGGTATGTTTCAAGTGACAGTATTAGCATAGCTAATTTTGTACCCCTCGTTCTGTGAATGGAAGGTTAACATGAAGAAAATTTAATTTGATGTTTGCTACAGTATTGGTGTTCTAACGTTTCTTGAACCATCACTCTGTAGTATTCGCAGGTTCTTTTGTTCAGCCACTCTATATGTTTTGCGGTTGGTTTGTAGTTGTGAAAATATGTACTTTATTTGCAACCGCACTTTCCCCCCCATTTTCTGCAGCTTAAAGTAATTAAAGCACAGATTAGCTCGAAAATATACATTTTTAGGCTTCCAAGCCCATCTGCAGGAAAGCCTATTGTGTCTGTTTGTTTTTTTTTTTTCTCTCTCTGCCAGGCAACAAGACTTGGCATGATTGTCAGACACGTATTGAACTTATGCATGGAAGCTTGCCGGGTGGGGTGGAGGAGCTGAAGGCAATGTAATCTTGTTCTGTCCAGAAGATGGTAAATTTAAAAATTTCAGACAACCCATAGTATATTTTTGCTAGTCAGGGGTAGCAACCATTAAAATATGAATAAGAAGAATCAATTGGAATGAGAACTTAATGTCCCGTTATTTTTTTCTTAGCGATCAATCTCGTATTTGGATGGGTGACTAAAATTAACACATAACAATACAATTCTCAGGTAGTAGTTACTAGACAGGTAATATACATCTCTAGCTGTTGGCTTAAAAGCACCATTTGTGGAACCAAAAACTGGCAAAGCTTTCTTTTATTTATTGGTTACTACGCGCATACTAAGCATAAAACCTGTAGTAATTGACATTAACATTCCATGAAGCTTTCTTACATCAGCAACTCTAACATCACAATATTCTTTAAGTGTTCGTGAATCCGTGAGTCTGTGACTTTGTCAAAAAAAAAAAGAAACGGCTGCCCCAGGGCTTCCAAACAGCTGACCTTGCGTTTCTCTATATGCAGGTACCTGTCGACGTTCTATCAAGTAATGTCCAGTCGCGTTATGTCCGTGGTCCTTGGTAAATAATATACGCCGATCGATAGATGCCTGAAAGTGGACATTTTAAAATAGAATTTTAGTGGGTGTATCACTTAGTGTAACAGGTGCAGGAGAATTCGAAGAGCTGCCAGCTGTATAATGATGCACTGTCCATATCTAGCTTGTAATACAGTCTGCATACAGCTACGGTAAGCAGGTATGATACAGACACACTACCTGCATTGTGCCATTTCATTATAAGATGCTGTACTGTACAATATTTTAATATATTTACTGTATAATATACATAAATATTTAGCTGTAGTTTTTTCTGCTGTCTTTTATCAATTCCCATTGTTTGTTGCCACATGCATTTTTTGATCACATGGTACAGCTTGTGCCTTATTTTTCATGAGATTTAAATGCATTCTCTTTTCATTATAATTTGTGATTTTATTTATGTTGTTTGTGTATATTACAGTACTGAACTTAATGTCTTGCCTTTACCCTATAACTTTCAACACAATGCATGGGGATCGGGACGACAGAAGTGAATTTGTGTGTACATGTGTATTTGTGGGTCATGTAAATATTACATTGTAGGGACCAGATGTCCCTATAATCTGATAAGACTTGTTATTTTGACTTTATGGGGACAAGCTTATAAAAATCTCTCACTGTAATCAAAAAACCTAAAAACGCCAAAAGTGTTGTGTTTTTATTGGTTACCTATATGGTGAAAGTTATGGCTTGGCAGGGGTTTAGGTTTCGTTGTTGGGGTTAGGGTTTTTCCAATATAAATACATGGACAGTCCCCATAAAGATGTGAATATAAATGTGTGTGTGTGTGTGTGTGTAGGGGAACAACTCCTGCGCCCTGGGAAAATAAGCAACTTAGTAAAACGTGCATTCAGAGATTCAAACAACATGCATACGCAATGAAATTCTATTGTTGGCTCCAAATGCTGCTAAAAAGAAAAAATGCGGAAAAATGAGAAAAAAAAAAACATAAAATAGCATATAGATAGCGTGCTAATGCTAATGGAACCACAAGTTTGGAATGTGTAGCATTTTTAGGTAATTCCAGTATTGACTGTTTTTGCTGGTCCAAATGTATATTTGTATACATGGTATATTGGTGATCCAGCTGTTGGAGGGGAAAGGCCAGGGAGTGAGGCAAACGGCAAGGCAGTAGATAATGTCACCATACAGAACCGTTGTTGATGCTGTTGTACTTCAGCTGTCTGCTTAAAAAGGAAAATCATTTTTTTTTTTTTTTTGCCTCTTCATTCTGCAGATAAGCAGGTATCTCTAATCGACAGATATGGTGTAAATGTTAGTAGTATCAGTAGTATGGACTGAACATTTAGAATGTATTGCTTATTAGAAAATAATACAATCTGCTGCATAGTCTGAAGAAGCTTATATGCCACAACCTAAACTGTTAGTCACTGCCACTAAAAACCCACACATCTACACTATTAAGTGTAAAATGGTTACCAATTAGACAAGTGTCCTGGTCAGGTAGTTCCACACTCAGGAGTGCAATGTACTATAAGATTGCGAGGACACACTACGTCCGTTGAACCAATATTATCTCATTTTAATTAAAACGGGGTTTTTTTTTTTTTTTTAATTCACAAATCTTTTAGCATAATTGCTTCACCTACTAGACCAATCATATATTTATAGTATTATTTCTATATACTACTGTGTTACATTAATCGTATTATATGGCTATTTACATGTATTTGAGATTAGAACATTTAATTTCTGAATGTATGTTTTTAAATTTTTTTTTTATTTTTTACTTGTTTAGCTCTCTGAACATTGCAGTATTGCGTTTGGCTATGTAGAAGCGCATGATTTAATACAGCACTGTAGAGCGTGTAGTGAAAAAAAAATGCAATTAAAAGTGCTTAAGTCAGTGGCAGAATGCGCTGAGGGGTCATTTATATGCGATACGCCAATATTTTGGTATTTCTCCACTCAGCTGTATCTAGTCTAAGTGCGCATAAAGCCGACTTAAACTGATTGTTCTCTTTTTTTTTTTATTGATCTCTCTATTCTTATTTTTGTGCTTTATTGTGTTTATTTGTTTTGTTTACAGCACTCTGGCTGACACATGGTGTCATTCCATGTGATTTATAAATAAGGCAGTTGATTATGTTGATGGGAGAATAGGCTTTATATATAATAAACTCATGTTCCACTTGAATTTTCATTTGCAGAATCTACACCAATTTAGGGGTTACCTGTATTTTGTGTATGTCCATGCCTTAAAGTGTCTCATCATTCAGGTTTTTATATGTCTAAATATGGTTTTAATACTGGGTCACCGCCGCAGAAGCTTTGATAAAGACAATAACTCAAAAACCATTTGATGGACCTTTTCCAGACGTAGCATGATTGTATGTGTGATGAACTGGAACTGATTAAATTTTGAGACCAATCACCTCTAAATCAAAACAGCACTGCATAGTATTGGGAAACATTTCGGCAGCTTAACACTTGATCTTGTCATGATAAGTCAGAAATTGAAGTAACAGCGGAGAGGATGAATGAAATATGAGGCTTATCCTTGTAAACTGGGTAACTTTTTTTCTTTTTATTACTCTTTGCTGTATTTATTCTATAAGTTCTATAATGGACCTTTTTGCCATCCATCCATTGCATCCATTCCATTTTCTGCCAGTTCTCCTGGGTCTGGTCATGGGGGCAGTTGACCAAGCAGGGATGTCCAGACTTCCCTCTCACCAGCCACCACCTCCAGCTCTTCCAGGGGAATATTAAGGTGTTCCCAATCCACCCGATTGGACATGCCTGAAATACCTCCCCAGGGAGCCGTCAATCAGGCATCATAGATAGATGCCCGAACCACCTCAACTGGCTCCTTTCAATGCGGAGGAGTAGTGGCTCTACTTTGATTCCCTCCCGAATGTCCGAGATCTTCACCCTATCGCTAAGGCTGAGCACAGACACCCTGCAGAAGAAGCTCACTTCTGTCACTTGTGTCCGTGATCTCATTCTTTTGGTCGCTACCCAGACTTCATGGCTCTAGGTGAGGTTAGCAACGTACACTCACTGGTAAATCGAGAGCTTTGCCGTCCAGCTTGGCTCCCTCTTCGCCACAACAAAATGGTACAGTGTCTGCATTACTGCCAATGCTGCACCGATCTGTCTGTTGATCTCCTGCTCCCTTCTTCCCTCACTCGTGAACAAGCCTCCGAGATACTTAATCTCCTCCACTTGGGCGAGCAAGTCTCCCCCCCCACCAGGACCGGGCAATCCACTCTTTTCCGGTCAAGAACTATGACCTCAGATTTGGAGGTGCTGATCCGCATTCTGGCCGCCCCACACTCACCTGCAAACTGCCCCAGTGCATGCTGTAGGTCACTAGCCAATGATGCCAACAAGACTACGTCATCTGCTAAAAGCAAAGATGAGATCCTGAGGCTCCCAAGCTACAGCCCTCCGTTTCTTGGCTATGCCTAGAAATTCTGTTCATAGAAGTCATGAACAGAATCCGTGACAAAGGGCAGCCTTAACGGTGTCCAACACACGCTGGGAATGAGTCTGACTTATTGCTGGCAATGCAAACCAGGCTTTTGCTTTGTTTGTACATGGACCTGATGGCCCACAACAACAGAACCTGTAGCCCATACTTCTGAGGCACCCCCCACAGGACCCCCAGAGGGACACCATTATATGCCATTTCCAAGTCCACAAAATGCATGCACATAGACTGGTTGGGCAAACTCCCATGAACCCTCCAATATCCTTATGAGGGTAAAAAGTTGATCCAGTGTTCTGCAGTCAGGATGGAATCCATGTTGTTCCTCCTGAATCTGAAGCTCAACCAATGGACGGACTCTCCTCTTCATTATCTTGGCATAGACCTTCCCAGGGAGGCTGAGGAGTGTGATCCCTCTGAAGTTGGTGCATATCCTCCGTTCCACTTTCTTAAAAATTGGCACCATCACTCCAGTCTGGTAAATACCTAACATCTGCGCAATGTTGAAGTCGTGTATCAGCCAAGACAACATAACAACATCAAGATCTGTCAAGAACTCATCCACCTCTAGAGCCTTACCATCAAAGGGTTTTTTTTTTGACCATTTCAGTGATCTCAGCCCTAGGGATGGGCATGTCCCCCTCTGAGTCTTCCAGCACTACATCCTCCAACGACAGTGTATCAGTGGGATTAATTATACTTAGTCAGGTGATGGAAAGAATACTATATCCCCAATTGAGGTAAACAGTTCTCCATCTCTGCTGTAAACAGCATAGGTAAAGCCCTGCTTCCCCCTTCCCTGGAGGTGCCTATCCGCCAGAAACCTTTCAAGGCTGACTAAAAGTTCTTCTGCATAGCCTTACCAAACCCCTTCCACACCTAAGTTTTTGCTTCAACAACTGCTTCCCTGCCAGTACCTGTCAGCTGATTCAAGAGTTCCACAAGCTAACCAAGGCCTCCTCCTCCTTTTGGCTAACAGCTCCCTTTACCACTTGTGTCTACCATCGGGTTTGGGGATTGCCGCCATGACAGGCACTAACAACCTTTTGGTCACAGCTCTGCAATGCCGCCTCGGCAATGGCCCATTCAGGCTCAGTGTCCGCTGAGTCCATTGAGAGAGAAGAAAAGTTCTGCTGGAGTGTGACTTGGATCTCCCGGACAGTTCTCCGCCAGACATTCCCAGAATACTCTCACTATGCATTTGGGTCTACCCTGTCTATCAAGCATCTTCCCCCGCTGGTGGATCGAACTCACAATCTGGTGGTGATCAGTTGACAGCTCAACTCCTCTCTTCACCCGAGTGTCCAGAACATGTGGATGCAGATACGATGATACAACTACAAAATTGATTATCGAACTGTGGCCTAGGGTGCACTGGTGCCAAGTGCACTTATGAACACCCTTATGATGTCTGTTATGGGCAAACTGTGGTTAGCACCGAAGTTCAGTAACTGATTATCACTTGGATTCCAATCGGGCAGGTCATTCCTCCTAATCACACCCTTCCAGGTTTCACTGTCATTACGCACCTGAGCATTAAAGTCCCCCAACAGTGGAGTCTTCAGAAGGTGCGCCTTCCGGCCCCCCTCCAGGGTCTCAAAGAAGGCTGGATACTCTGGTAGTAAACTCCAACACACTGGGGGGCTATAAGCAGACCCACCCATGCACGGCGCCTCTCCCCATGGGCAACTCCAGAGTGGAAGAGTCCAGCCCCTCTCTACGAATTTGGTTCCAGAGGCAGAGCTGTGGCTGCAGCCACCATCTTGAGAATATATCCATCTGCCATGTGAACATATTCTGTGGATCATTTTGCAAACTTTCCAGGAACATTGTGCAGATCAGTGCACAAAAATGATTATTTGAATACTCTAGATTTTTTTTGAATACTTCATTTTTTTTTTGGCAGACCCATAGCTGGTCATCAATGTACTATGGGGATCTTGGTGGAATTTCTTGAGGGGATTTAATTGCCACTCCTTTTGGGGAGGTGAGTGTGTGTAAGGTAGGCTTTTAATAATAGGCAGCCCCCCCCCCCCCCTTCAGTGAATTCTGCACTTAATTGGGTACATATTTGGGGTGTTGTTTTTTTTTTTTTTTTTAGTGGCAGTGACTAACAGTTTAATTGGAATGACACCACAACCCATGCTATAGCATATAACTACTGATATCTGAATGAACAGACACAGGTCTGTTGAACCTAATTGCATTAGGACAAATCGCAGGAAATAGTTCAGTGGTGTTGGATAAATAGCCTGACCCTGCACTTGGACCCTAAACTTCCTTCCCCACTATGTAAACGTGTGTGTGTTTGTGAGAGAGAGAGAGAGAGAGAGAAACGGAGAGCGATTTAACCAAATTCAACCATTCTAAATGTGAGTTCAGGCATCAGGCAAGATAGTCACTTGTTTGCCAGTATTCCTTGTTGTTTTGTGGGCAAGGAAGTGGTATATTCTTAGTAAAGGAGCCAAAGGTTAAAAATACATTGATTTGTAAATACTGTTCTTGTTCATTGTAACTAACCCCTTGTAAATGGTGTAAATAAGAATGTTCAGGTGTTTTTGACATCCGTCCCCTCTATAGCTGATCAGCCCTTATTGAAAAATATTATTTTGTGTCCCGCACAATCGTGAACTTGATTTAGTATTTCATGAGCACATTATACTAAAACACAATTTAGTATTGCATGAACAGCTCTGTGGTAGCTCAACAGATTCAGCACCATATGCACATAAATTGTACCTCTTTCCTCTACTGTAAGCTTTTTTTTTTGGATAAAAGCATCAGTTAAATGTAAATGAGGTTACATTTGCATTGTGGCCATGAAAACAATGTACGTGGCCCCTCCTGACCCCTGTATATATCGTTATACCATTGCTTTGGTAAATTCTATTTTCTTATTGGTCCAGAGATGTCACATTGGTGTTGGTTTTCATTTAACATCAGGCTAATAATAGTTCTATATTAATGCATTTGTTTTTTTAAGCATCTTAATATAAAAACCTTTGTGACTATTTACAAATTTATTTAGTGCTTTTCACAATAACAGTTGCCTCTAAGCAGCTTAAAAGGTAGCTGGGCCCAGTTCCTAATGAGCAAGCCTAGGGCGACAGCGGCAAGGTGAGAGTAGGGACAGGAGGAAATCTTAGTGAGGAACCAAGACTCGGGGAACTCATCTTCCTATGGAAAAAGAGAAAACACACAAGAGTGCTAAGTGTCTGTTGTTAATTACGGATGGGCTACAAACATCAGCAAAAGTAGATTGAAGCTCCGGCGAGCCCAGCTATAATGGACTGGCTTGAAGGGAGAGCCAGAAGGTAGCATAAACACAATGGCAATAATCCAGTCTTGGTTATAAGCATTCTGTACTGAGCCCCTCAACTGTTTGAGATTGCACTCATATAGTAGGAAGTCCAGCTGTTGATTTTTGAATGAAGCATGGATGCAAGGTATTTGCTCTGTCTACGTACCTGATTTGTACCTTGCACAATTGCACAGCGTTATATTTTGTGGTGCTACCCGATAAGTTCATCCTACAGGTTTATGGCAAACGATGCTGTCTACATTTACAGCAAACTACAGGGGTAGCTTCATTATTTAGGGAGAACTGGTGTTCATTCCACTGACTGAAAAGAAGTGTTCACTCCAGTTAACTATTTTTAGTTTTACTATTTTCAATATTACTTAAATATTCCATGTCTGAAATTTCCATTTCCAGCTGAAATCGCTGCCATGCTGTGACATGGTATAGTATAGTAGTAGAGCGTTGAGTGACTGAACTGAAGGGACATCGTGACTGGGGTACCTAACAACACCCATAAACACACACTCAGACACAAGTCCAGGTGCTATGCAGAACATTTATTCAACAGACAAAAATTGGAATATCTGCCTTAATATCCTGTTCTGGGCTGGTGGAGATCACTTACCAGATGATGTAGTGAAAAACATTAAGAGGATCAGGTTCGGTCCTGAAAATGTCATGAAACAAAGTTGTACAAATCAGGCACCGTCATGAAATATGCTGTAAACCGTAATGCTCTGCATGTGCAGACGTGCAAAGTGCAAATTGGACATGCACAATGAGATATTTTACAAAAATCTAAGTGCTGTAAACTTTGTTGGGCCACGGTCCGCACTTCAGAAGGTAATACAACATAACTGTTCAACCACTTTAAAAGGGACTGTTGAAATTCATATGTCCATGTCCATTGAGCTTACGTGGGTTGGCATATGTTAAGTTTGGGTGTATGGTTAAGACTCTAGGATTTTTTTTTATTTATTTATTATATTTGAAAGAGAGAAGAACGGTGTTTTGAGATTTACAATATGTCATTTCCAGTAACCAACTTCTCCCTTCTCAACTATGGTAGAGTGTTTATTCTGTGGCACCTTTAACAGTTGAAAAACTGGCCGAAAAAAAAAAAAAACACTTTAAATCAGCAGGTACTTAAAATCCAATGATAGCATCTTTATTAAAGCTTGGTAATGTTATGCAGCAATAAGGTGATGTTAGCTGAATACCTGCATCTACTGAATGTAGGTTATCCCAACAATGGATTTTTTTCTTACCTAAAGTCATGGGCATATTCGGGGATGATAATGGCAAGATTCATGGGGCTTGAACTGTGAAAGAGTGGTTTAGGGAGCATGAGGAGTCATTTTCACACGTGAATTGGGCAGCACAGAGGTTTGACCTTAACCCCACTGAAAGCCTTTGCGATGTGCTGAAGACACTACAGAGTGATTCAACCCAACTATCATCAATACGAGATCTACACGAGAAATGAATGCAAATCTGGATGAGAAAAGTGCTTAAGCACATGGAAACGATGCCTTAACGAATGTGGACCACAGTCAAAGTTACAGGTGGCAGGGAGGACTTGTGACAGCCTACTGTAGGATGCGTTCGACCACTTTCTGGGTTATGCCCCATCTAGTCGAGCACTCTGTAATCAGACCATGAACAGGTAAGTTTAATTCTCTCTGTGCAATCTTCAGTGCCACCACCTTTTTCCAAGTGTGGGAGAAATGTCCCCCCAACATTTTTGTAAACTTTATCAGTGAGTTATATGCGCTGTCTGGCGGTGGTAGTTTCTGTCTAAATGCTGCATGCTAGGTTGTCTACAATTTAGTTTTTAATAATATAACTAATATGTTTTTGTTTAGTAATGCAAAAAAATTCTTTCAGTTTAGCCTTCTGTCCACACTACTATGGAGAAACATTTCATCATTGTCTGACAGCTGATCTTTCTGTAAACGCATTGGCGCGGACACTCATTAACGTAAAGATTTTGTTACGCCTACATCGGTGAGCTCCGATTGGTTTGTGCTAAGCTTGTGACCCGATTCTGATTTAGCTTTCTTTATTTCGATGTCTCTTTTCCTGATTAGTTATTCTTCACGGGAATGAAGAATGCCTTGCCTTTGTTTTCACGGAAGTAAAGCCACATGTAGACATGCCGGATGTACAGGACTTTCGCTACCTGACATATGTTGTTTTGCTTACTTGTTTGCAACTAAATCATGTTTTGTGTACATTGTATGCTGTTTACAACTGTGAAGTTCAAAACAAGACCTGAGCCCAGTTTAAGTGCAGCTCTAGCGTACTATAAAGACATCCAGTTATTGAACATTAGCGTAAGACAAGAATGCACTGAAACTGAGGGGAAGAGAGTGAGACGTGTACTGACAAAATTTATGGATCCCTGTGTTGCTGTGATGGTTCCTTTTATATACAGCTTTGTGGTTGCGACGTTACAGTACTGTGATATATCGCTTTTGCTAAATAAAGTACATGTATTTCCTTTAAACACATGGTTGTCTGTGAGATTAATCAACAGTCAAGCATATATAAAAACTGAACTATATTACTAATCAAGTCAAAATAAATTATTCAAAACAAATATTTCACCAATACTAGAATTGGAAAATATTTTGGTTGGACAAAAAAATGTGCAAATGACACGTCGTGCTCAAGCTAACAAACGAATAAAATATAAGGTGCACCACTTCAAAAAATATATTATAAAAAGCTTTGGTTAAATGTGTAAATGAAATATTTCAGAAATATATGCATTAACAACCACTCATATACAAGTACACCAATGATAAAGCTAATTATTTGTGTAGTCAGTATGTCATTTGCCTTTTACGTGGAGAAGTGTGAACGCAGAAGTTTTTTTTTTTACAATGCTAATGATGATGGTAGAGTGGATGCAGATCTTGTAAAAATAGTTCAACACATTCGTGCGGATGTAACCATGATGTAGGAGTAGCTTTGCTGGCCAGTGAGACCTTCATCTAGATGACTACGTAGCCTTCATCTATGGCACCATTGATGTCTGCCAAATGCTATAAATTGAAGTAGTATGCAGCCTATGCTGTTACTGGATAGTTAAATCACTGAAATAAAGCGCACTCACTGATGGTAAAGGTGCATTCTGTGTCCAAAACACTGAAGTCTGGCCCAGTCATTTATTTCAGTGGCTTTGATTTATATTCTTGCTGTTGTCAGTGGTGAAACACACTAGCCCATCTTGTATCAACTCCAGGTAGACAAAGCCTCCCATAATCCCAGGGCTATATTTTGCCAACAGTCGTCTTCAGGGAATTAGGACATCTGTAAACACCAGGCCTTTAATTGAAAGTCATGGTCAATAAATTGAATTGTCAGGCCAACATAGGCCTCCATCATCCTGCTAGACAAAAGTTCGGTTGTACATCAAAAAAAGTCCAATACTGATATTCTAGACTTTTGTGTGCATTAGATTTTAAGTCTGCATTAGATTGAAAAAAGTGCTAAGTGATATTGGAAAATAACACAATATTTGACATTTTTGTAACGAGTATTGAGATATTCATAAAACAAAAAAGGAGTAGAGAATTTTACCCAAATGAACTATGGTTAAACAGAACTTACCTACCAATAGGTTATGTCAAATAGTGGGGCCACATTGGTGATGATGCAATTTGTGCAGACAGACACAAACCAGTGCCAACAAAACATTGCTTTTGCCGTCTTCTCTGTGATATCCAAAAATATTCCTGCACATCAGGAGACTAATGTGCTTGTGACTGGTTTATTGTTTCCTTTTCTCTCTTTGTTAGATTTCTCACAAATGCACCACGCTGTCTATGAGTGAGTCCAACAGGAGCATAATTATTGTTGTCTTGGACAGTGTCCTTAGAGCTTATGCAGAAACAGCAGCGGAGTACTTTAAAGTAGTTTTTTTACACATGCTACATAATCATTAAAATTGCAAAGCTTGCCGAGTTTTGCTTCCTAAGGCTGAGTAAAAAAAAAAAAAAAAAGTTTTAGCGTTATCTATTGATATTCTCAACCCAGCTGACTAAAGCAGTCCTTGCGATATATAGGACATGCGAATTGGTGCATCATTGTATTTTATATAGCAGCCTGTAGTCAACACTGTAGCATAATGCTTACCTGCATTATTAAGTATATCATGCTAACAGCTAGAAAACTAAATCATGCATCTTCATGCACTGATACATGGTAAAGTATCTCAGTTTGCTGCAGCGTCGGATCTAAGGGGTAGCCTTGGTCGTCCCTGTTGTCGCCAAACATTAAAAAATTAAAAAGAGAATAATGCATATTTATCTTCTAAACTGAACCATAGAAAGAGACACGGTGCAGCGCGGCCACCCCCATAAACATAACTGGCCCCTGATGGCCTCCCCAATCAAAATTTTCTGCAGACACCAATGGTAGGTAGCAGTAGAAAGGTCTTGTGCAGTAGCCTAAATAAGAATTGATAAATAAAAATCGTTTATATGAACTACGAATCAAATTATATGCTACAGACACTTAGTATTACTTCACGTTTAAAGTAATTGGCTAGCTAGGATTAGGATTAGTAGTCGATACGAATTTCAGTTTCTAAATGCAGTTTTGAGAGGTTGTGCATTATTGATGTATTTCGGCATACTGCAGTATTTTGGATTTACTACAAGATTTCAGAATACCTGAAATATATTAGAAAATACTGGAATAGCATTGTATGAAGTACTGTGTGTGTGTGTGTGTGTGTGTGTGTGTGTGTGTGTGTGCAGTCAAGCATACACACACACAAACTCACTGGCTGCTTTATTACATACACCTTGCTAGTTTTAGTTTGGGCCCGTTTTTCCCTTAGAACTGCCTTAAATCTTTAATGGCATAGATTGAAAAAACATTGCTCAGATGTCTGTCAGCTGAACCTTCATGACTTGACTCTCCTGTTAAACCACATCCCATAGGTGCTCTAAGGAATTGAGTATCATGTTCGAGGAACCAGTCTGAGATGATATGAGCTTTACTACATGGTTGTTACATGCTGAAGCTGGGTAGACTGTGGTCATGAAGGGAAGGACATGGTCAGCAGCAATGCTCAGGTAGGCTGTGGTCATGAAGGGAAGGACATGGTCAGCAGCAATACTCAGGTAGGCTGTGGTCATGAAGGGAAGGACATGGTCAGCAGCAATACTCAGGTAGACTGTGGTCATGAAGGGAAGGACATGGTCAGCAGCAATACTCAGGTAGACTGTGGTCATGAAGGGAAGGACATGGTCAGCAGCAATACTCAGGTAGGCTGTGGTCATGAAGGGAAGGACATGGTCA
>JAODKE010000125.1:25642975-25661368 GCA_026779605.1 Mormyrus hasselquistii
CGTGCGGGTCTTGTCGTTTTGTGGGCCGTGGGGGCGGTGTGTGGGCGGGGGGGGGGGGGGGGGGGTGTCGGGGCTGCTTTGGAGTGGCTTCACTTAATATATTGATCTGTTGCTCAGCCAATTAAAAAATGAAGTTGTCCTCCAAAGAGGGGAGCTGGGGTGGTGGTAGTTGGGCATTTAAAAAAGAAAGAATCCTGCATTGAGGTGTGTGGGAAAACTCTCTTCCAGTCAGAGAGACTAGTATATAGTTATACGAAATGTCTGAGGTTATTTCAACCAAAGGGGGCAACGCTAGTTATTAGGGCATGTGGTGTCCTAAGTTTTTCCTCAGTAGAAATCGACATCTTTGTTTTTTTTTTTTTTTTTGCCTAAATAAGTGAATTTGTCAGTGTTTTTGCATAGGTGATCCAAAACACATCTTTTGGCTCTAGATATAGTTTAAAAGATGATGTGGATATTTCTTAATAATGACTAATTATTTTCACATGACTGTACCATCTAGAAACCAGATTGATTATTTATTATCTACTCATTTATGTATTGCAAGGTTAAATGACATTCCTGTTGTGTGGTTGCATTGAATTTCTTTGAATTGTGTGTGTGGCCAGTTGAAATTGAAATTGCAATACATGAATGGAAAGGAGCGCGATTCATCCGTTTTCTGAAACCGCTCATCCTATTCAGGGTCACAGGGAGGTTCGGATCTCGGAAGCTACAGGCACGAGGCAGGGAGCAAACCAGGATTGGGGTGCGAACCCATTGCAGGGCGCACGCACACCCCCCCCACACACACTCATATATCCCTATTGGCAGTTTGGTAACACCAGTCAACCTCAGCATGTTTTTGGACTGTAGGGGGGAAACTCGGGGGGGAAACACAGGGAGAACATGCCACACACACACACAGAGGACCCTGGCAGGTCCCTGACGTATGATGAGGTGACAGCACTAAGCCCTGCACCACCGTGCTTGTCGAGCACAATTTACAAACTTTGAATTTTGTATGACCCAAATATGGATGAAGATCTATACCTGATTTAATTGTCAGATGAATTGTCCTAGCGCTGTGTCGGAGGAAGGAAATGACAGCTGTAAAAGACACTTAACTCTAAAAGACACAATAACTCTAAAAGATACAGTAACTCTAAAAGTATTGTATGGATCTTTTTCAGACTTTGCGAGCATCTTGAAAGGGTGAAACACTGGATGTGAACAAATTCTATGACAAAATAGACCAGAATTAAAGCTACAGCACTTGGTTACATCGAAAACAATAGAGGCTTATCCTTGTAAACAGGATCACTCTATTTGTTATTATACTTTATTTGATGGATCCTTTTACTATTTGGCATAATATTATATGGATGGAAATCTTTCTTGAAAATATTCCCCCAAAAGACCCCAAATCAACCTAAAACTGGAACTGCACTATAGAGGTCGGTGATTTTAAAACTGTGGGGTGCAAGATAATGTTTTGAATATTCCATAATAAATGTTATATTGATTTTATTAATCTCTAGCTTCTTCGTTCAGTAAATTACGTTTGTAACAGTCTGTTAGCCGGTTGGTGAAATATATTGTGGCAGAATTTATTCATGTGTAATGATGTCATGAGCATTGTGTTAAGAATGCAGAGCTTGTGTGTTCAAATCCCAGGAAGCACACACATAGTGTAACTTTTCCCTCTGTTCTAACTCTTTTTGGATAAAAGCAGCCGTTAAATGTTAACTGTCCGTAGCCCCATCAGAGCCAAGTGTATTAGTGTGTTACATTTCTTACTGCCATGGAAAATGTTGTTCATAGTACAAAACAGAATAAAATACAGGTAACTACCTAATTGGTGGAGAATAATTCTGCAAATTGGCATACAATAAATTAATAGGTGTTTCAGAGTTATATGCCACAACTAGAAATCAGCATTCAGGTAAAAACACATTTATTGGCTTTCACATTTCAAGTTGATCCATCCATTACTTGTCGAATTTCTGCAGGTTGGAGGGTGGGATGAGTATGGATTAGATGGGCATTAGATGGGCAGTGCGGGTGATGGGGCTGTCCGGGACCATTGTGAACAAAGCAGGGTAACTGCAAAAAAGGTGACCGTAACAAGCAAAACTCACAATGCCTTGTGCCGTGACAACATTGCCACGGGAGCAATGTAATGCTGTTGTTTACATCAGCCCCCTGTCTAGTTTTTAAAGACGCGCCTCATATATTACATACCCCAAGAATACGAGCAGGCAAGAAGAAAAATGGGGTGACAGAATTCGGCAACCTTTTCTGTATCTGGTGGATATTCATATGCATAAAGATATGGTTAAGGGATATGTTATATGTTTTTGGAAAGGTGGAGAGAGATGGCTTTCAATGATAATGTTTGCAGTTCAAGATGATACATAATAAGAAAAATACACGTCTTTCAGGATGTTACAGGTCTAATCCTGCTTGGAGCAGTTGAGTGCGGTAATGTTTTTTTTCTCTCAAATTTCCGGTATTTCTCTTTCCAGATTTAGAAGACAGAGGCAGCTCTGGCTCTTGGGGAAACGGAAGCCGCCCTTCTAAGGTAGGGTTGGGCTGCTTCTGTTTTTCATTGGCAGTTATGAAAAAGAAAAAGAAATCACATATTTCCAAACCAAAATTTTAGATCTCAAACTACTTATCATCTGTAATAAATCACTGACAAATGTGGAGTCTGTATATTTTTAATTTTCCTGCAAGTGTCATATTTTGAATTATATTAGAAGTATTGAAAATAATAAAACTGCAAAGTAGATTTTGTGCTGCACCATCGCCATTAAAATAAATCTGAACTTCCCAGTGTGGTTGTCCTAGAGCACTTTAAACATGCATGGATAAACACTAGGAGTGGAAACTGGCAGAGATCACCCAAACAGGTATTACAGTGATTCCCCGCCTATCGCGGAAGATGCGCTGCAGACCCATTGGCGATAGGGGAAAATCCACGATATAGAAAGACCATATAAATAAACGTTTATATATAGTTTAAAATACCCCTCCCACACGCTTTAAACACATGTGAACTTATTAAAACACCATATATATGTGAATGTTTGGCTGGGGATACGAGTAACATAATGTGTGTGTGTGTATATATATGTGTGTGTATATATATATATATATATAGACACACTCTGTATATGTAATGGAATATATAAAAATAAAAACATATATGGCTCTTATATTCTTCTCATCCTTCTTGATGTAGCGTGCCGTCGATTCATTCAAGCCATAATGGCGAGCGGCGTCCGCCTAACGCTTTCCTTCCCAAAGCATATCCAGGAATTTTACCTTCTCCTGAATGGTCAAGGTCTTCCTTTGGCGCTTAGGCTCACTACTACCAGAAGGCTTAGAAGATGCAGGACGTTTGGGAGCCGTCATGGGGCTTAAAACAAAACGAAAACGATCGGGCCGCAAGGAAAGTACACGATACGCAGAGAACTGTGACGCATCCGGGAAAAATCCGCGATATAGTGGGGGCGCGATAGCTGAACCGCTATATAGCGGGGGATCACTGTATATCAACCTTTAATTGCTGATTCAATATGTATTACAATCTTTAAAATAGTTTTTGATGAAGAGCAGTTTAGGTCTACAATTAAAGTAAAGACAAGGGCTGTAAAGGTCATGCATTTTTGGTATGGCATGCACAATTAAGCAGATGAATATATAGACATGGGTAAAACCTAAATTCGATAAAGAAAACATGCTAATTGTTGCTGTGAGTTGGCTATAGCTAGTGCTGGACACAGCTCACAGACCCTCCCACATAATTTAAATGAATAGTCTGGGAATATTTTGGTTTCCCATTAAAACATACCATCAGTGAAAGAGAGTAGTTGATAAACCCAAGACTGTTGGCTCTGCTATACTGGAACTGGGATATGTTGCCGGAAACACAACCCACATGTTAATTCATTTGAGATGACATCACCCGAGTGGATATATGACCAGAGCCAGGCAGAAACAGCCTCTGCAAGTTAGTCCCCCCGTGGTATTTAAGGCACTTTTTGTCAGGAAATTCAGACTGGCCAAAAAAAATAAAATACTGGCATAAGATTATTGGGGTGTTTTTCACCACAGACATGTGATTATACCCGTTAGTAGAGAACACAGAATTTAGTACATTATTATGATGCAGTCTTTTTTCATGAATTTTTATTCATTTTACATATTTTTATCGTGCTGATGAGTCTCTTAGGTTTTGTTAGTAAATCATCTCGGCAGACACAATGCCTTATGTTTGGGTTACAACTTTTTCTATATTCTGTTTGCAGTTTTAAGAAACAATTTCAGAACAAATTCTGTTTCACTACTGTACCAAAATTACACCAATTTGTTAACTGAAGCAGATACCCGCACTCATAACTGGGTGCCTATTTACTTTATAAAATTCAAAGTTTGCCCAAACATTTACATCGAGATGGTACTGGAAATGTTTCTGCACACGCTTACTAGTTCATGATAAAATCGGACCGTATGCAACTCCGTAAATAGAATTAACAAATGCAGCAAACATAATCACCTGAAAGAATCATGATTTGTACTTCAGTCTATTCCCCATTCCCCACCCCTAATAAACACGCACAGCACACTGTACAATCAAAAAAAGAAAAACAAAACCGAACTTAACAAAAACTCTTAATTTGTTCTAGTAGAGGAAAAAAAAAACTTCTGGAGATCCTGGCTAAACTGATTGATCACTGCTGCAGGATATGCTAACCAGATACATTCAATCATGATGTTTACCTTCAACCTATTTTTAAAAGGGACAGAGAGGAAAATTATAGCTAAATGCAAGTAATATTGTTCAAATATGAGCGTGAGCCTCTCTTTTTGCTTCTGAGAGTCATTCATACTGATAGCCTCATGCAAAGACAGGCATTGCCATGAGCTTAGGCCACCATCCTTTTCAAATGAGAAATGAAACTGAAATTCTGAGACAAAATGGACATTTTTACATTTGGGGGGGAAAAAAAGAAGGTATCCATCTATCCACCAATCTAATTGTGCTTTTTTTTGCATTTTTTATGAAAGGGGTTGAAGAAGGGTAGTCTGTATCTATTTCACTGTTTCTGGACTTCCCCTTCTGTAAACCTCAGGGGCCCAAACCACTGCTTCATACAGTGGAGTAGTAAATCGATTCTGGTGATGTCCTGGATTGCTGAACTTCACCTAATCCCGAAGAGTAAGTGCAACATCCCTCTGAAGAGAAGTTATTGTAGCCTCTTGTATTAGGGTGCTTTTCTGGTTGGGACTGGAGTCGCACATCATAAGCAAATTTCTGTTTGGGTCAGGATGTGTGGATGGAGAGGAGAAGCTGATTTCTTGTGACTGTCTTAATATCCTTTATAACTTTCTAAGGTGAACTACCAGTAACAAGTGACCTTTAAAGTGAAGTTTAGAGGACTTCCTGTTATTTTTCTGAAGGTGTCTCGTCTCCTCATACTCATTTGGTATGAGTTACAACTAGTGTGTCATTCTCCCTTCCACTTAAGTCAAAAACGTGTGTAGCTGTGCGCTTTTTTTTCCACTTAAGCGTAATCTCCCATTGACTTAAGCCTGGGGTTTAAGTGCACTTTGGCTAGATATGCACTTTGAGTGCAGAAACAGAACTATGGGGGGGGGGGGGGGTTCACATGTATGTATGAATGACCCTTAAGCATATTCTGCCACTGACTTCACTGCACTTTAGTGTATTTTCTTACTGTGTGCTGTGCAGGGCTGTAGTATGTGCCTCTACATAGCCAAACACAATATTGCAGTTTTTAGAACGCTAAACGTAACAAAATGAACATGTATCATACATTTACAAAGAAACGTTACAATCCAAAATGCATTTGCAGAAATGTCTAAGAGAAATGAGTAAAAAAAAATATGTTCAACGGAAGTAGTGTGTCCTTGCAATCCGAAGCCACAGTGCATGTCCTTGTACTCCCGTGAGAGCGGGACAAAAAGAGCTGCTCTTGCCATGATATGCTTCAACTGACGAACGCTGAATACATCACATGCCTTATGCAACACTCTGTTTTGAATTCCAGTTCATCCCGTAGTTTTGTACATATGTATTCATACATTTCATACGTAGACCCTAAAACAACTGACAATACAAAACAGTTGAAGAAATGAATGTACATATTATACTAGTTGATTGTCTATTATGGGTTACCTGTGCTATATTTGAAAGATTTAAGAACATGAAATCTTGTTTTTTGTTATTTGATTTTAAAGCTGCTGCAGGAGTGCCTATTTAGGGAAAATGGCTGAAGGATCAGTAAATCAGAGCTACAAATTCTATAATTTTGGTACGTCTAATAAGGTAATAGTTCCTCTGCAGAAAATTCAAGCATAGTGTTTCACTGTAACATTGAAATTTCAGGAATTCTCATGTTGATTAGAATGACCAAATGCATAGTAGGCTATTGCCATGCTTTCATTTTCAAAATGGTTTCTGCAGATTTCAGTTTCAAAATGCAAATAAAACGGTCCGTGTTCCACATTTTGCTTGTTGCCAAAATCATTGAGGGCGTGACCCTGTTTTCTCGCTTTATGAATAATTTATACTCCTTGTATAGCTGCATCTACTCTTTCAGGTTAATCTTGGTGGCCGTGAACACACTGATGAGAGGAGAATACGCATAAGGGCTAGTTTTTACGTCACGTGAAAGCAGGAGCATCGTGGCACCGGATAGTCCTCGGCCCTGAATGTTCATACTTTTAGTGCCGACGCACCGGGCAGCCATGTACATGGGAACCAGATTATGTGGGCGACACCATTTAAAATATGAATTTGATTTAATATTCATAGGAAAATGTGCCTACATAGTTTAAGTATGAGTGAATTAGAAAACTTATTGGGATGAAATGTTCTGCATTTATAAATTGGCAACGAGATGTATAACTACGGTAGAACCTCGGAACTCAAGCGCCTCGACCGACTCGGACGTGAAACGGGTCTGTTGAATTTCTTTCTACTTGTACCTTGACCTAAATCGTTGAACTTCCTGGGTCATTATGCATTCAACTCTACCAATACGAACGTCGAACGGATTGGTCGAGAAAAATCTAGCCACAATTCGACCTAAACTTCGGAATACGACAAAACAGGCGTGCTAAAACTTGTACAATCGAGACGCATCTCTGATGGGCAGACACAAAGGCAGACAGGCCTGCTGGGATGCTGACGCCTGTGGATCGCTCTCAGTCTCACAGTCCCTCGCAACCGAATTCGACGTGCAAAAGCTCGGTCATTGTGAATTTTTTGCACTTTATATACAGTACATTTAGTGATAGAATAATTATGGCCCCTAAGACAGTAAGCAGTCATAGCAGCAATCCAAAGAGAAAAGTGGTGAAAGTAGCTGTAGAACTTAAAAATGAAATTATAGCGAGTGTTGAAGGTGGTGTACATGTGTCTGCTCTTGCGCCAGGGTATGGGATTGTCATTTATTTCATGTTTATCGCATTTGTGCTTTTTCATGCATGTATGAGTTTTATTTGGATTTGTTAATGCTTTTTGTCAATTAGGTCCGTAGATCAGTTTAAATAGGGATCATTTCGTCTAGAACAGATCATATTCGCGTACATTATAAACTTACGGGTAAACAAAATAAACATTTAAATGATCAGCTGTATTCATGGAAAAGCAATGTAGTAAAATAAGAATGTATCAAATCAAATTTTTTTTCTAGATGGAGAAATATAAATACACTGATCTGCCGTAACATTAAAACCCCTGACGGGTGAAGTGAATGACGTTGATTACCGTATTACGATTGCACCTGGTAAGGGTGTCATTATATATTAGGCAAGTGAACAATCAGTTCTCAAAGTTGGTATGTTGGAAAGAGAAAAAAAGGGCAACCATAAAGATGACAAGTGCCACATTGTGACGGCTAGATGACTGGGTCCAAAACGGCAAGTTTTGTGGTAGTTATTACCTACCAAAAGTGGTCCAAGAAAGGCCAACCTGGGCACCCAAGGCTCACTGATGTGCCTGGGGAGCTTGGCCTAGCCCGTCTGGTCCAGTTCCACAGAAGAGGGACTGTAGCACAAATTGAGAAAGTTAATGCTGGCTATGATAGAATGGTGCCAGGACCCATAGTGCATTGCAGCTTGCTGCACGTAGGGCTGCAGAACCACAGACCTGTTCAAGTTCGCTGGCTGCCCCCTGTCCGCAGCCGAGAGCGACTACAGTAGCTACGTGAGCATCAGAACTGGACCGTGGAGCCATGGAAGAAGGTGGCCTGCTCTGATGAGTCACGTCTTCTGTTACATTATGTGGACGGCTGGGTGTGTGTGTTTATCTGGGGAAGAGATGGCACCAGGATGCCCTGTGGCAAGAAGGCAAGCCGGCAGAGTGTGATGCTCTGGGCGATGTTCTGCTGGGAACATTAATGTGGTTGTTACTCTGACACATGCCACTTACCTCAAAAGTATCATGGCAATGGTATTCAAGAACGGCAGTGGCTTTTTATCAGCAGGAAAATGTGCTCTGCCATTCTGCAAAAATTGTTCAGGAATGATTTTAGGAACATGGAAAATGAGTTCAAGGTGTTGACTTGCCCTCCAAATTCCCTAGATCTGAATATGATCCAGCATCTGTGGGATGTGCTGGACAAACAAGTGTGATCCATGGAGGTCCCACCTCACAATTTACGGGACTTAAAGGATCTGCTGCTAACATCTTGGTGCCAGATACCACAGGACACCTTCAGAGGTCTTATGGAGTCCTTGCCTCGACGGGTCAGAGCTGTTTTGGTGGCAGGAAAGGGACCTACACGTTACTAGACAGGTCGTTTTAGTGTTATGGCTGATCAGTGTGTATATTAGTGGTCAGCTGGCTCGTTCCAAAAAGAAGGAAATGAACTGTTCCTATTTCCAAATGTTAAGCTAAAGCGTTAGACCAGTTATGAAAACTTAATAGAAAACCATTTTTAAGGTAGGTACTTGCCACATTGGTCATAAATGTTCTTTTGTTCAAATACACAACATCTGATGTTACAATATAAACTGTGTGAGGGGGGGCTCTTTCCCAAAGCAGGAGCTTTTTTCAGGAACCGGAAACTTTTTTTGGAACCAGGGACTTCTGTCCCGCCACAGAAACTTGGCCTGGAACCTTTCATTTTAGTCCCTTCTCTCAACTAGGTACCGTTTGTTTAACCACAAACTACTGGGATGGGGCTTCCAGTGATGTGTTGCTTACTGGTTGTCCACAATCACCAGTACTATGTTTAAGTTGCGAAGAAATACTAGGACCAGATACTTCTTGATTTTCGTTTTCTATTTAGAACTTGCGGAGCATCTAATTTATTTTGGAGCAAAGGTAAGAGCACACAATGGACAGATGATGATGTACAAGTGTTGTTGAGCATTAATTATGCTGGATGACATACAGAGGGAAGTTGAATCATGCAAGGGAAGCTGTAAACTTCATCTCAAGGTCTCATTGCATTTGGCTGAGCTGGGGATCAGCCACACCGCAGAGCAATGGCACAAAAAATGAAGCAAGACTACAATAAAATCAAAGATCTCAACAGTACAATTGGGGCTGTTCATTGCGAATGAAATTGTGTGTGAATATTTAACCTGCAAACTTTGCATCATGGCTTATTTAGCATAAAGGTTACGGTTCCTGTTGTGCAGTGGCAACGCAACACATAAAAGTGGCCAGGAACTACAAAAATTTCTGCCGAAACAGCTCAGGACCTTGGAACCAGGAACCAGGATCCAAACCTTTAGTGGTAAAGCACCTAAACTGAGGAAATTATTCTTTTAGGAAAACCTGACAGTTGGAAAGTAGGTTTCCTCATCTGCTCTTCCCTGTCTTGGTGTTCAGTTTGTCAGTAAGTAGAGTAGGCGGTGAAAGAGCTAATGTTAACCTGAGAAGTTTAGGACTATTGTATATTAAACATTTTCAGAGAATGCATGAATATAATAATATATGCATCAGATTATCCAGCTCAGTCAAAAACAAGCTGTTTGTGATACATTCAGTTTGAATAAAAAAATGCTGTTGCAAAATTTGTGGTTGTAATAAAAGCTGCTGTACTTCAAAGTTTGCTAATTGAACCTTATAGGCTTTAATTCCAAGTGCTACGGACCTGCTGTAATTATTCATTATGCAATTAATGCATAATTAATGGCTCTACATTTCATAATGAGGTTTTATACTCCGGAATTGACATTTAAAGGAATTTCTCCTACTTCTGTTTTATTATTTTATCTTATTCTGCGACATAGCAGAGTAACCTTTTGTTTTATGTTTAATGCTGTGTATTTAACTTAAGTTGAAATTTATTTGCCTGACAGTCTGTAGTCTGTAGCTGGTCTTATTTCAGAAGAAATGTGTTTATTTATTTAGCAGAAATTTTTATCCGACGTGACATACATTTTGAGAAAGCAGGGCCAGACTGTTCCAGGAGCAGCTGAGGATTACGGGCCTTGATGGAGGAGTCACTCTGCTGACACTAGGAATCGAACCAGCAACCCTCCAAATCTAGAGCGTCCTTCATATTCTTTGAATATTCTCGTTTCTTTCTTTTCTTAGGACCGTATTAAGAACCAAGATACGTAATGTAATTATTTATTGATCGTTTTGTTTTTTTAATATTGTCATGTAATATTTATGCCTATTCTGCAAGCTCCGACATACAAAAAACCACAGGGAATAAGACTTAACTATCTTCGTCGAATTATATTTTTTTAAAAATTGTACTTAAGAATTTAAGTGTTGTATTGTAGTGACCATTTCAGTACAGTGTTGCTTTATTTCATACGATGCTCATATGAGTAACCCATCCCAGTTTTATCTTCAAGCAATCTCCTGCATGCAGGCTATTAGGGGCAGCTAAATGAATTGCACAATCATGCAAGATATGCTCTGGTTTTGGGAGGCAAAAGTCTTGTTTTGTCAGAGATAAAGACTCATAAAAAGACTGGTTATTGAGGCTTTGGTTTTGGTTGGTGTATAAGTATTTGTCCGTAACCTTGATTCTCAGCATTTATGCTTGTCTACATCCCTGCTTCTCACTTTCAGAATTATGTGGATGGCGCTCAGTACCCCCACATGACAAACCGGGACCAGAGCTCACTTGACACTATCTCCCCTCCCTATGTCAATTCCCGACTAACAGGTAATTCCTCTTCGTTATTCTCATTTAGTGCCTCTGTGTTGCCTGGTTGTCACCATTTTCAAAAAACTTCTATGAAATTCCTCTTGTGATGGCTTCTGGATGTCGGAAGTGGATGATTCACTGATGATTTGTGTCGTCGTTTCACATTTATTTCTCTTTATACGTTGCTTGTGATTCTGCGTTTCATCAAGTTAAATTGATTATTTTGTACCTGCTCAGAGGTTTAGTGGGACCCGCTGGTGCTTTTCGCCTCCTCGGTTGTGAGTTGCAGTATAGGCTGAAGGAGTCAGGAGTTTGCGTTTGCGTTTTCGTTCCCGTGGTCGCAGATGTTTTCTCCGGGTACCCAGGTCTGCCAGCCTGTGCTGCAGTAATATGAGGCTGATGAATTGGTGTCTGTGAGTCGCCTGTAGCGTGTGACTGTGTGCATGTGTGCTAGCCCTGCGAGACGTGGTGCCTCGATGTGGGTGCCTTCTGCCCTTGTATTCCGTGTTCTGTGTGCTGTGCTATGATCCCCAAGCACACCATCACCCTTTGCTGAATAAGTATGAAAAATGGAACGATTCATTGTTTTATGGTTCAAATCAGTGTTTTGCTGACATTTTCAATAAGACAGATAGTGATGTTTATCATAAAAATATTTTGTAAAGTAATTGTTCTTTAAAATGATCAAATATCCGTGGGATTTAAATAAATTAATTACAAAGAAATCCAAGAACTAAATTGCTGGTTATCATAAGGGATTTTGTCTGTAATATATCAGAAATTGATTACGCTATATCACCGTGTTAGGGAAGCCCTCAACAAGCTGGAAAAGTATTGTAACAGAACATGGTGTTAATTAGATTTATTGAAATCATAATTTGACTGTCATTTAAGCCTTTGCTTTGACCGTACCTTAATAATTTAGCATGATTCCAATCATAAACTGTACTAGGACAAAGATTTTCAACATCACATTCATTTAGAGAGTGTCCAGTCAACCTTTTTTTCATGGGAATTAACAAACTCATAGCCCATTGCCTAATGGCGTAAACTTTTTACCTTTGGTTCTGTCACTCATGTTCGTACCAACATTTTTATTGACAAAAAAAGCCATGTTTTTTTCAAAAATACACACCAGCTGATCAGTAGCTATACCCAAGCATACTAAGTAGCGCAATGAAATACTAGGTGCAGAATGCCAAGGGTGCATTTCTGTGAAATGTACAAAGACTGGGAGTTTACTTCTGCTGCTTCTGTTAATAAGTATCTCTGCAAAGGTATTTCTGGAAACATTCGGCACAATGCTAGAAATGCCTTAGGCTGACTGACAGCATATCGCGAGCCATTTATGTTCTTAATCCTAAAGGCAATCCAGTCACCAAATAACCTAAATAATTTCTTTTACCTATAAGAGCAAGACTGCGTCATGTGTGATATGCAGCTGAAATTTCTGAGTAGGTCAAATGAAAACTTATCGAAACATTGGCAAGAATCAACGACTGTGGGATTTAAAATAGCGGAAAAAAATATGGATTTTTTTCTGCAGTAGTTTCCAGTTGTTCTCCTTTTGAGTAATATATAATATGTAATTTTCTTTCATATTATATGAAATAATAAAATTGGGTTATAAAATATTGCAAATTTTCACACTGGCACTTTCGTTGTGAAACTTGCAAGATTTCAAAATACTACAGAATGTTGTGCTTCCTGCAGTGCCTTATCGCCCAAGCCTAGTAACGACTCTAAAACTGCTTATAAAAGTGTATCATTTCACTGCTTGTATTTTGTGTTCCTTGCAATTTATCTGCCCTCTGCTGGTCTGGTGGAATACCGACCATGTGCTCGACCTTAACGGCATACAGAACGTTGCTGGGAGAGGGTGTTTCTGGATGTCTTCAGATCTACTGTAAGTTAAGCCTGTGAGTAGCAGCTCTATGACCTGTAGCCTTAGCGTTACGCCTCAGTGCATATGATTGCAAAGTCTCTTCAGAATTCACCAAGTGAATAATTGCAGTCATGTGAGAGGTGTGATGATTCAGTGACGGCCCATCATACAGCTGCCATCTTCTGCTCTTTTCACTTCATAATAGTGTGCATAGTGTAATATTGATCTTAAGACTATGTTCTCTTCATCAAAACAAAGCTTATGTGTGGCATTTCACACCTGTCACAATAAAGCAAGTATCGTATGGTAAAGCTTTGTTTGTGGATTCTTTAAAAAAGAAAAGAAAAAATCATTAACAGTGCATTTAATTAACAGAATTTTCATTATTGTGTTTCAAAGGGTCCCATTTTCAAACGTGATTGACGTGGCATGCAGCAGACATGATTACTCTATGGATAATACTAGTCAGGAAAATTTTGTATATAAAACTTAATTAAAAATCACTTCTGCGATTATATCATGTTGTGTGATTATGCTTTAATGCAGCTGTATGGATCCCATGTGCAAGCAGCATTTTTCCTGTTTCCATCCCTTATAGCAATCAATACCTCATTTCTTATGTGAGCTGGTGGCAAAATTTAAAGAAATACATGGAATGGCAGGGGTGCCCTTGAGCAGAAGTATGGGAATTAAAATGGGGTTCTGGGTTGTTAAAGCCATTCAACAAAAGACGTGTGTGTGTGTGTGTGTGTGTGTGTGTGTGTGTGTGTGTGCTCACTAAAATCACATAGTAAAATACAAACAAAATTAATTGAATTATAAGAAAAATACTAATACCAGAATAATAGTACATTAATAAATATACAGTCATCCCTCGCCACTTTGCGCTTTGACTTTCGCGGCTTCACTCTATCGAGGTTTTTTTGTATATTCATTAAAAAGTTGATCTTTTAGATGTGGAATCTGATTTGTCTGATTCACTGAAAAGAATGGGTTCAAAACAACGATTTGTTCATGAATTGTACATCACTATTGTTCACTTGGATAGCTGTTTTTGCATGCGAGTAGTGTTTCTCGCTAAGACCATATCAGGTTGTAGTTCATAGTGCTTTTCTCTCTGATTGAAAATTGTGCAAATACAAATGCGATTCTGTGTTGTGTTGGACTTGGATACTAATATATCAATTGCGTTACAACAGATTTGCGGTGTAATATCATGCATTGTAGCAGGACTGACTGTATACTGTATGGGCAAATGTACTGGGAGACATGACCATGACATTCCATTCAAAATCCATATGCATTAGTATGGAGTTTATAACCCTATAACAGCTGCCACTCTTCTAGGAAAGCTTTCCACAAGTTTATGGAGTGTGACTGTGGGAATTTTTGCCCATCCGTCCATGCAGTAGAACATATGTGAGGTCAGACACTGATGTTGAACGTGAAGGCCTGGCTCGCAGTTGCCCTTCTAGTTCATCCCAAAGGTGTTCAGTGGGGCTGAGGTCAGGGCTCTGTGCATGCCAGTCAAGTTCTTCTATACAAAACTCACCCAACCATGTCTTTATGGACCTTGCTTTCTGCACTTTGACATGGTCATGCTAGAACATTCCCTTCCCTAAACTGATCCCACAAAGTTGGAAGCATAGAATTGTCCAAAATGTCTTATGCTGAAGCATTAAGAGTTCCCTTCACTGAACCTAAGAGGCCCAGTCCAACCCCTGAAAAACAACCCCATACCATCATCCCTCCTCTGCCAAACTTTACAGTTGGCACAATGCAGTCAGACAGGTAACGTTGTCCTGGCATTGACCAAACTCAGACTCGTCCATCAGACTGCCAGACAAAGTAGTGTTATTTGTCACTCCACAGAACACGTTTCCTGTGCCCCAGAGTCCAGTGGCAGCGTGCTTTACATCACTCCATCTGACGCGTCACATCGCGCTTAGTGATGTGAGGCTTGCATGCAGCTGCTTGGCCATGGAAACTCATTCCATGAAGCTCCCAGTGCTCAGTTTTTATGCTGGGGTTAATGCCAGAGGAAGTTTGGCACTCTGCAGTTAGTGAGTCAACAGAGCGTTAGCAACATTTCTGAAGTCAGGGACCCTGCTCTGTTACTTTATGTGATCTGCCACTTCATAGCTGATTTTCTGTTTTTCCTTATGCTTACACTTTGCAATAATACCATTTACAGTTGACCACGGAGTATCTAGCAGGGAAGAAATTTCACAAACTGACTTCTTGCAAAGGTGGAGTTCTGTGATGCTTGAATTCACTAAACTCTTCAGAATTACCCATTTTTCACAAATATTTGTAAACCTGACCTCATGGCTAGATGCTTGAATTTGTACACCTGTGACAATGGCACTAAATGACACACCTGAATTAAATTACTGAGAGATGTGTCCCAATACCTTTGTCTGTATAGTATATATATTATTTATTTTTGCTTCCACCACTTATTTCTGTATCTCAATAGCCTCTGTCTCAAATTTATTTAAGTATTTTATTCATGGTGAGAGCTTCTGATTAGTTTTAAAAGATTGACTGAATATATATGTAACATTTGGTAACACTTTACATTAACTGCACCTTCATAATGCTTTTATATTGCATTCATAAAACGTTCAGTGCAACTTCATAATGTATTCATTAAGTATTCATAAAACATACATAAACATCATGTATGTACACCTTAACCTCCTAACATCCCTTAACAGCTGTAATATACATTAATAACAAACAATGTATTCTAAAGCTGTTAAGGGATATTAGGATGTTAAGGTGTACTTGCATGCTGCTTATGAATGTTCTATGAAAGCATTATGAAGGTGCACTTAATGTTCTACGAATGCATTATGAAGGTGCACTGAATGTAACATGTTACCTAATATTTTAGGAATCAAATAGAAAATCATTATACAAATGAGTGATTCTATGTATTTGATTTTAAAAGATTGCAGTTTTCATCTTATTTGTTTGTATGTAAGGAATGAAGTGTTGAGGAGCGGTTCTATACATTCTGGTAAAGGGTTGTCATAAAGTGTAATATGCACAAACAACTTGGCACTTAAAGCACTCTGAGTGTGACATTTGATCTTTGCCTGCCTGAATGAAAATAATGAAAATTGTGCAGATAGTTTATGAAAATCAAGATACAGATTACGGCGATTCACTAGTAACTGTAACAACGTACATTTAGCCTGTTTTACAGTATATTATGGAATCCGCCGAAATGTCATGGTATTCAGAGTTTATTGACGTAGCCCATGTTAATGTGCTATGTTTTATGGAATGGACAGCCATCTTGGATCATTTTCTTTGGATAGTCCAAACAAATATTTTATTTGAGTATGGTGAGTTTGGTGAGTTTTGATATTCTGTCTGTGTGTCCAGTACATTGATTGGTTTATTTAATTAAATTTTTAATTTGAATCTCTAAAGTAAATATGGGAGGATATACTCAGGGGGAATGCTTATACAAAATTGGCCCTTTTCAAGGAAGGTCATCTTCTGACTAAACATTGTTGTGATACATGTGTGAAAATTTGGTAGTTGAAGTGCAAAAAGGGTGTAAATTGTGGAATGCTGTAAGTGCAAATTGCTGCAAGTCAGGACGGTCCAAGTACTGAACCGGTGGCGTACATTCTTGGTTTGAGTCATTTGGAATGGCTACCTTACCTAGGCCATTCATTCTCTATTATGCATCCCTATTAATTCTTAATTGTAAATTCTAGTTTTTATTGAGCAATCACAGCCATAATCTAACCATAATCTCAACAACCTGTGAATTACATATTGTCTCGTTGAAAAGTATGATCTGAAATGAGGACTAAAGGAAAGATGATAAAATACTCCCAAATATAGAACTTTTTGGATTTTGGTGACACACTTTAGAGATAAGATAAAACTTCATTGATCTCAGAGGGGGTTATTCCTGGTCACGCAACAGCCAAATACATGACAACAAACATACAGTATAGTGCAAAACAAAGGCAACTGCAAAGGCAGTACTCAGTGCAGACAAAAATAAACAGTGCAAACATTTTTTTAAAAGGACACTGTATAAACAAACACAATGTCCCGAAAAGGAATATTGAGGAGTATCATAATCATAATAAGATCAGCAGGCGGATTTGTGTCATCTCTCAGAAGCTGGGAGATTAATCCAGAGGCAACATGTGTATGCTGGGGATGACATTTTAAGTGGATTTGCATCGCTTCTCCTGGTGTCCCTGAAGGCCTGGACTAGCCCATGCCTCTTTCATACAAGCAAACATCTATTTCTGTATTTGCATCAGGGTTGTGGCTGCTCGGTTACTTGGAATTACCTGGTCTGACAGATATTTTCATTTACCATTTCCATTCATTGTGGCGTAGTGTCTTGCCTGTATCGGGAAGCAGCCACACAGTGTAGTAAGTATATTTTGAAGTAATAGACTATAATAGCGGCAATGGGTTGGCACCACATCCTGGGTTATACCCTGCCTTGCACTTAAATCTTTCAGGATAGGGCACAGACCTCTGCGACCCTTGTCAGGTCAAGTGGGAATGGAAAATGAATGGACGGTTGGAGATACTATATTGCAGGGAATGTTCATTGAGCCATGGTAGTAATTGTTGTGGTATTGTGCCTTAGTTGTTTTCAAAAGGTCTTTGGTGACTGTGCAGTATCGCGGTTATAAGACGAGTGAGTGCAGAAACAGTTGTAATGGTCTTGTAATGGTGTAGGAGTCACCTGAAACAGCCAAGCAGGTGCAACATCGCAGATAATTCCTTTGTCGTCCAAATGAACCCCTGTAATGTACATGTAAGCAAGTTTAGTCCCGTGGATCCACTTAAACGCTGCTTTTTGTCCTGTGTCTTCTGTAAGCATTTTTAGGTTGTATTTTCATATGCTGAATTAATGGATCTCTGTGTAGGAATTAAATATTTTTTGTATATATTTTGATTTTGCTATGAACTAGAGCTGGCTGATATAAACAATATTCAACTTATATAAAATTCAAACAATATGAAAATGAGAAACTTCAAAAACTGTCGATAAGGAAAATTGCTTGATAGCACACATCAGCCCATGGTAGAGAAGCAATCTCATTTCAACCAGTCACATGGTCGTCTTTTCGGAACAGACTTTGTATGCACAAAAAAATGCACGGCATGGTTGGTTGAGTTAACGGAGCGTTACCGCATGCTACTGTTTTGATAATACATATGAGTCGTCTTTTTTAAAGAGTAAAAGATGTTAATGGTGTGGCTGTAGTTTTAAAGCAAAGTATGACACACAACACAACTATGAACATAAGAACATAAGAAATATACAAACGAGAGGAGGCCATTCGGCCCATCAAGCTCGCTTGGGGAGAACTTAAC
>JAODKE010000125.1:25661468-25674299 GCA_026779605.1 Mormyrus hasselquistii
GGGGGACAACATCAAAAGCCCTTTGGAAGTCTAAGTAGATGATATCATAGGACTTCTTATCATCAACTTCCTGAGTATGACACAACTCTGCTAAAAACTTGGAGAATGCTCCGGCTTCAGATCCACTGTGAGGCAGATCCACTGTGAGGCAGATCCACTGACCGGAAGTCCACTCCGGTGCTAGTAGCGTTTTTTGTTCATTGAATATCGCAGATTTTTTTTGGTATCCCCTATCTTTTTTAGGGATAATGTGCATTTAAAAAATAAAAAAAAAAAAAACATTTTTACATGATTGCTTAAAGGACAGTTAGGCTACTGCTTTATACAGTCTGTTTAACTTAATTTTCTCTGAGTCCATTCTAAATCTTAATGAAAAGGGTTAAGATAAACTATGTCTATATTGTTCATTGCTGTTAGTGCCATGTTGTTGACGCAGTATTTTTAGAGCTGCTGGGATTATTAGCTTACTGTCGATCGGTTGTGATTACAGTGTTCATGTGCATTTATTAATTGTACCACTTGTAATATATCAACAGTCACACACTTGTATCCAGTAAGCTGAAATACAGGCTTGCAGCATACCTTAAATTCATTGCAACTGTATGATCATAACATTTTTGCGCTTAGTAAACTACCTATTATGCTACATTTTTAGAATGGTTGCTGCAAACATTATGTACTTACCATGACAGAGACTTCCAAGCCCTGAAATACGTCACTGAGGAAACTGTATTTATTTTACTCCTATTTAATATTATTAAGTACAGGCATTACAAGGAAATGAATAAATTTTTATTTATAATAATTTATGCAGCATTATAAAAACACAATGATTATATATAAACATAAAAAACTGTAGTACAGAAAAATCTGAGAAGACTATTGGACTAAATGTCCATGGAAACATCCTGGAAAGTGGTGACCCGGAGGCTAAGGACCCTGACCCTAAGGAGGGAAACGTAACGGCGTCTAACTTTGCTTTGTTGCAGATGTTACAGATATACTTCAAAAAGAACTTACTTCCTCACCCGTTTTCACAAGGATGCTCTGGTCAATATCCCGCTGCTCAGTGAAAAGCAGCACGTGACCATTCTACATTCCGCCTTCCGTGATTCCGTGTGAATGCGCTTACATATAACATACACCATGCATTTAAGCATTTGTGGGAAGATGGTCCACTGAAGTATCCCCCCCCACCTCTCTTCCTAAGTTGTAATAACTTGCAAGTCTGCAGTCATGGTTGCACCCATTTGTTATGGATTCATTTTCAATATATAAGCATTTACAGACCTTTTTTTTTTTTTGACAGACTTTTATGCAAAGCAAATTTCCAATATGATGCATCCCTCCTAAGCATACAGTTGCTCTGAATCAAGAGATCAAGTCATACAGACAGTACATAACGTGGTTCAACACAAATTGGTACCAATTATTGATATATGTTAGTTATGGCTAATTAAATAGACACTTATAAGAACATCCTATCTTCATTCACCAGAATTTAGAAAAATTTAGGAAAATCAAATTATGCCAATATAATTACATAATGTAAATAATGAAATTCCATTTTTTATATGTATGTTGACTTCTCTCTGGGCTTGTGTTAACGTTGCTGGGTTGAACATCATGATTAGGCACAATGGGAAATGAGAATTTGTGTAACAGGTAGCACATTTTTCATAACTGAGACAGAGCATTTCTTCTCCAAATCGATCTATGCATGTGTTGTTCAAAATGAAATACAATACCCTATAAAAGCAATTGAGTATGTATCTGTGGTCCTTTGAATGAGGAAGATTTATTGAATACAAAATACAGCAGAACAGTCAGCTATTCAATTCAGGCTAACTTAGACTTACAGTATATGTGAGTGTATAAGTCAGGGGTCGGGCCCATTCCGGAATGCACTCATCAATTCCAATCCAAATCAGGAAATGGATCTAGATTTGGAATTTAAATATCTCTGAAATTCACATTCAATTTCAATTGTATTCCCCATAGTTTTTTTTCTAGGCCAAACTCCAGTTCCATTTCCTGATTTGGACTGGAATCGATGAGTTCATTCCGGAATGGCCCCAACCCTGATATAATTGGTATGATAATACTATTCAGTAGGTCAGAGCAATCAATATGTGACAATGAATTCACCCATTAACATTAAAAGCAGTAATAATCTAAGTACAAAGTGTGTTTCATAGCTACCAAACGATAGCAAACAAAAACCATTCCTATGCTTCTAAACATGGCAAACAAAAACCATTCCTTTTCTAAAAATAGCGAACAAAAATTTCCCATTCTTCTTGAATAACTATTAATTAAGTATATTTACACAATTAACACCAAATTGTACTTATTTCACTTTCCTTCTTCGATGTCTTGAGGCGTCATCGCCGTCAAATCGTTGTCGCTAACACAGGTTCACCAGTACCATTGTGTCACACTGGGGACATCCGGTCTGTCAGTGGATCTGCCTGACGATGGATCTGAAGTGATACTTCATACAGTATTGGATCTCTGGCCTTTTTTCACATCTACTGAATATTTTAGTTTTAGAATATAAAAGGAAAGATTCACTGTTTCTATTTTTATTGTATAATTTTACCCGTTTGTCACGTTTAATAAATTGTGACGTTTTAGTAGTATTTTATTAGCTGAGCTGAGTGACTTGAAGTTTGACTCTTCAAGGTTAAACTATGAGAATGAAACATAGTTTAAAAACATAATTGTAAAACATAATTGTCTCATATCTTAAAAAGTTTGTTTAAATTATTTTAAATGGTATGTGTGTGACTTATAGTTATTGGTGTTGGGGGTGATTTCAGGATTTCTTAAATGGGGTGACACGGAGGACTAAGCACTGGGTTGGGGGTACATGGGAAATTAGAAATTTCTATCATAAATACAGTGCTGAAAATTGCCTTAGAAACCATTGAACATGATAAATATTATTACAAGCTTACAGTGTATGTGGACATGGAAAATTATTGAAAAGGTCCTCCGATGTACAATGTTTTGATTCTAATTATTATTTCTTTTTTTTATACAACAATGACCACTCAAATATTTAAAAATCATGACCCATCCCTAATGAGTAGGACAAGTAAATAGTAGCACAATTTTAAAAAAATCATATAGGCATTAATTACTCATTTAAATTGTTTTTTTTTTTTTTTTTTTTTTATATGAGCATTGCACTTTGTGTGTGTGTGTGTGTGTGTGTGTGTGTGCGTGCGCGCTTTCTGGACTCCATATTCTGTGCCTTTTCTGCATTCCACAGAACAAGTGTGTGTGTGTGTGTGTGTGTGTGCCATGTGGTACACCTCATCCTGGGGGGGTAGTCATATTTCCAGGGCGGGCCATCACCCCATACCTCCCCTTTAGACGTGCCCCTACCTAAAATCAACTACATAGACATGTTTGCATTGCATTTATTATAAATGCATAATGAGTGAAAGTGGAGCATGAATGTCAGTGTTAGAGCTGTCATGATTATGTGATTAAACTCAATTATTAGATTTTTTTAAAATTTTAAATTTGCCTTCTCGATTACTTGGCAGTACGGCGAAGGAAGACCAAGCATAATTAAGAGAGAGCAAAAGCCTCAGTTGCATGGGAACACTTCACATTAAAGGAAAATGCAGTCATCACAGAACTTAAATATCACAGCAACACGATTGTAACGCAACAGCATATTAAAAGAAGTCATCAGTGAACTTACCCAAGTATAACTGTAAATAACTATTAGCTGTGTGCCCTTGAGCCTCTGGGAGTAACCTAGGCTATATTTGTCATCACTTCTTTTCCGGTATCTCTAGATAATCACCAGTAACAATAGCTAGTCCCAACGCTTGGCTGTATCAGCTTACAGTACATAATAGCCATAGAAGATTAATTAACAGCTATCCGGGTAACAGGGGCGGCAGCCAGAGCAGAGATGCCCAGACCTCTCTCTCCTCTAGCTCCTCGGTCAGGATACCTAGATATAATCTCTCTAGCATATCCTGAGTCTGCCCTGGGGTCTCCTCACAGTAGGATTTTCCTGCCAGAACACCTCCCTAAGGAGGTGTCCAGGAGTTATCCTAAAAAGGTGCCCGAACCACCTCAGCTGGCTTCTTTCAATGCAGAAGAGCGGCAGTTCTAATTTAGAACTACTCATGCATGTCCAGTCTCCTCACTCTTTTGTGGCTAGCCAGCCCAGACACCCTGTGAAGGAAGCTCGTTGCCATTGGTCGAATCCAAGATCTCATTCTTTTGGTCACTACCTAGAACTTGTCACCATAGGAAAGGATCGGAATGTAGATGGACCAATAAATCGACAGCTTTACCTTTCTGCTCAGCTCTCTCTTCAACAAAACAGACGAGTACAGTGTCCATATAATTGCTGATGCCCCACTGATCCACCTTTCGTTTTCTTGCTCCATTCATTTTTGAACAAAACTGGAGGCACTTAAACTCCTCTGCTTCAGGCAGTAACTGATCCCCAATTTGGAGAGGCCAATCCACTGTTTTCCAGTTGAGAGTCATAGCCTCAGATTTGGACGTGCTGCTTCACATCCCGGTTACTTCACACTCGACTGCAAATCACCCCAGTGCACACTGGAGGTCACAGCTTGATGCAGCCAAATGGACCACATCATTTGCAAAAAGCAGAGATGCAATTCTGAGGTCACCACACTGGACACCCTCCATCCCTTGGCTGCACCTACAAAAAGTTATGAACAGTAATGGCTACAAAGGGCTGTCCTGGTACCTACCAGAAATGAGTCTGGCTTACTGCCGTTGTACTGGGACCTAATTGCTCATAGCCACCCCATTTTCCTGAAGCGTATCCCAACCTCCACACAATGTTGAAGAGGTATGTCAGCCAAGACAGACCAACAACATCAAGAGGCTCCAGGAATTCAGGACGAATCTCGTTCACCCTCGGGGCCTTGCCACTTAAGAGTTTTTCGACTAACTCAGTGATCTCAGCCCTTATGATGGGCTCGTTCTCCTCCGAGTCCTTCGAGACTAATTTCAGGAAGGTATGTTGGTGGGATTCAGGAAATCCTCAAAGTACTCCTTCCCACACCCGGCTGCATCCCCAGTTGATGTCAACAGCACTCCATTCCTTCTGTAAACAGCATTGGTGAAGCCCTGCCCCCCCCCCTCCCCCAGAGTTGTCTATCTTTCAGAATCTCTTTGAGGCTGACTGAAGGTTCTTTTCCATAACCTCACAGAACTCCTCCCACACCTTAGTTTTTGCTTCCGCTACTGCCAAAGCCGCATTATGCTTTACCTGCTGATAGCTGGCAGCTGGTTCCAGAATTCCACAAGCTAACCAAGCCTCAGAAGGCCCCCTTCTTCAGCTTGGTGGCTCCCTTTGCCACTGGTGTCCAGCACTGGGTTTAGGGTTGCCATCGTGGTAGAGGCACCAACAATGTTAGGGCCACAGTTCTGCACAGCCAACTCAGCTGTGGAGGCATGGAACATTACCCATTTGGACTCTGTGTCACCCTCAGAAAGCAAGAGAAGTTCTGGCCAATGTGTGACTGAAAATCTCTCTGACGGGAACCTGTACCAGTCACCCCCAACACACGTTCACTATACGTTTGCGTGTACCAGGTGTGTGTGGCATTTCCCTCCACCATCCGAGCCAACTCACCACCAGGTGGTGATCAGTTGACAGGTCAGCTCCTCCACCAGAACATTCATGACATGTGGTTGCAGACTGTAAGATGCAGTTATAAAATCGATCATCGAGTTTCAGCTGAGGGTACTCCATTGCTAGTTGCACTTATGAATACTTTAATGCCTGAACATAGTGTTCATTATGAAGAAGCTAATTAGCAAAGAAGTCTTATAAACAAACACTGTTCCGGTTAAGATCAGGCAGACCATTCATTGAAATCAGACCATTGTAAATTTGACACATTATTGTTAACGTTCCCCATTAGAACAGTGGGGTCCCAATGAGTTTCTGGTTCCTTGTTGTGTTCTATAAGGAGTATATGAATCACCCTTAGTCTGGTCCCTCACCTATACAGTATGTAGTGCTCACAGATAGTCTTAGGGAACTTCTGTAATTCAGTAAAAATATTGCAAATTTATTGGTTTTATAACCAAAAAAATTGTTTTATTTACAAAAATATTTATCATGTTAAAAACAACCAGTAGTTTTAATTAATTAAATAATACATTTTTAGTACCAATAAATTGGAATCCAAATTTCAGTTTTAAAATAGCTGTTCTGAATTTAAAAATTCATTGACAAACAGTCTCACTGGGTGCTTTTAATTAGTGACAACTTTACAATTACAAAACACCAAATATCCGGAGTAGCCAGTGGCCTACAATTGCAATAAATAGCAAAATAACAAAAACAGAAAAAAAATTATCAGCACATTAACAAACTTAATAAAGTATAAAGTATCCATATCCATAAATAAATCATATATCATATCATATCATAAAGAGAAAATGTCTGTGTGGAAGATATGTGCAGATGTGTTAAACATTGCTTGTCAATGGACTTTTGTTGTGAAACCAATAATTTTGCAACATTTTTACAGAATTCAGCAATATATGTATGATGGTTATTAATTAATATTATATGGTTAGTATATACCATATTACGTAAACTGTTGTGGCACACAAACCCCTCCACCACAGTAAGGTTAATTTACGGGGTAGCGCATGACATTAATTTTAATGTCATAACATATTATTTCATTCATCACATTAATGCGTGCAGTATACTGATACCAACATGGGAGAATATTATGAGCAGAAGTTTTTAATAGAGAACTATAATATTCCCTCCTGGTTGTAAATAATGTGAGGGTTTAGGTCATTCAGTTAGTATATCGTGACTTGTGTTTTTACAGCCATTTGTCAATGAAGTTAAACAATTTAGATTGATCACGCGGTTGGAATTAAACAGTTTATTGCTCTGCCTGTCAAATACCTGTGATCACGTGTACATGTGATTTATGCTGTTATGTGTGTGATTAAAAATGTAATTGTTAAATATCCAAAATATTTTCAAACTGCAGACAAGCGTCTTTTGACCTTGATGACCAGTTCTTGTTTGTTTTTCTCCTCCTCACTCTTTTTTGTTTAGTTTCTCACACTCTCTGTGAATGAGTCCAACTGCAGGGATGGAAGTCATCATTATTGGCTTAGAGAGAGCTCATGCAAAAGCAGAGGTGGTAAATTGTACTCTGATTTTTTGTGACGAAACACATACAAGATCACCTTGAAAAGCAACTGTCATTCAAATTGCAGAAGTTACTAAGTTTTGTTTTCTATGACAGATTGAAAATGCTTTAGGGCAACTTATTTTGTAAACCTAGTTGACTACTGCGGTCCTTCCAATGTCACAATGCGTGTGCATGACATGTAACATGAGTATTAATATCTCAGTTCATGTAGACCTAATATTGATGGTGGCACAGTGGTGAGGTCGGAAGTGATGTCGCTGCGTAGTTTATGTGTGTGGAGTTTGCATGCTCTTGTGAATTGTAGTGCCTAAATTGACCATATGCGAGAGTGACTTTGCACCTGCGATGGACTGATGTGCCGCCCAAGGTTGGTTCCTGCCTCGTGCCTTTTGCTATACAAACTGTCATCGACTCACAACCTATGGTATATATGCCAACTTGTACATACGACTGAAAAAAATTTAGCCCGGCAGCTGCTGCCTCCCTGTCTCATTCTAACACATGAAAGTCATTGCAATTATCCTATTTCAACATATATCCATTTTGACGTGCATCCTGTCAGAATTGAACCCAGTCGTAAGTCAGAGACAGTCTGCATGTACATTATATAAAGGCTTACCTGATTAATCATCAAATTAATCTGTAAATGACTCTAACATCAATAGAATCGGTAGTGACAGACCTAGTCTGTGGGAATGTATTCCTTTGTTAAATCCCTCATAGCAGATCTTGACTTTGCCTTTCTCTGAGCCTCTATTTTCTTTTTATACTGGTGGCTCCAGTATAGAACAGATGCTTTTTTTTATACAATAGTTAACTCTTCTCCAGGCGGAGGAAATACCAGCAGATTTTGACGGTGTTCTATGAAGAATGCAGGAATGAGAGGAAGGCAACAGTATTTTCTTTCTGCGTATCCCCAAGGGGCTCATTACAAATTCTGTAAATTTTAAAATAATAATAATAATAATTCCCATTTAGGTCTCTATACAATCCTAAAAATGTCAACTTCCATCTCGGTACATCTAAGCACAATGTTTTAAATATTGTTTCCTCAATAAAATAGTTTTCTTAAGCCCCTTTAAGAGGGAAAAAAAAATACTAGCGGTAGCAGATGTCAACATTTTTAACGTGGAAGTTTCTATAGTTGCCCCTTTGTTGAGTTCTAAAACTGCTGTACTTTTGTGACGGTCCAGGCAACAACTGAAGCGTAAAATGTGTGGCTCACTGTCCTTGTTTTTTTTTCCCCTCCCTTTTTTTGTTTTGATAGGGGGAAAGGCAGATATGGTCATGTTAGGAGAAGCGGGCCGGTTCTGTGAGAGTGAGAGATGCAGTGGGCAGGGGTGCTAATGAAGATGTCAGGCCCGGCCCAGGCAGGCACGAGTGGGGAAGTGCTCCAGATGAGGCCCCTTGGGAGCAGGGCCGGGTCATTCATGTACGACCATGTGTATGTGTCTGACAGACTGTGAAATGGTGCGTTGTTGCGCGGCTGCGCTGCACCTGGGCCCTTCAGCTGTGATTGATTGGTTTGGTCATGTGTAATGGTCCCATCTGCTCTGTGTTGTTTTTCTATTTTACTTATAAACACTGTTCCCAGCGGCTGAGGGGAGATGAACTGTATTTTGTCATTTTTTCTCTTAAAAAAGAAAAAAAAAAAGAAAAAAAAGGGAAAGGAGGATGAAACCGTACACCAATAAAAAGAGAGGTTTCTACGTGCTTCATTGGAAAAATGATGTTTTGTGGGCATCTCTTTACTGTGTTACTTTTGTGTGCTACAGCTTGCTTTTTTAATGAGGAATAAAAATCTGAGTGAAGTGTTTTGGCACAAATCTGCATAATGACTTTTATTGCAGTGAGGAGTTTTCTGTAACAGAGCCAATACTTAATTAAAGCTGCTGACATCATGGAGTTATAATTAAGCATGGCATTAATTAAGCCAGAATAATGTTTTTTTTTTTGGTGGGGGAGGGGGGGATTCAGTGGTGTTTTTGGGGTTATGTCAAGTTACATGCAGCAGACAATAACTGTTTTTAACTACAGTGACAAAGGTTGCATCGAATGAGTACCATACTATTGTTGGGGCAAAAGCATAAAAGTTTACTTTTGCTAAATCTGTTTTATAAATGCTGATCGGATCCAGAAATTCTGATGGCTAATTACGCATCGGAGAGCATCGACAGCTGCATTCATCATCATAAAATGTAATAATTAATGACATTCCAACAAAGAAAAATATGTAAATGAGAGCTCATTAGCATTTTCATATTCAGCTTCGATAATGCTTTTGCTGACAAGGTTGTAATTAATGAAAATTCATGTTGCAGTCAGGAGATTGGATCGGCTTCATTCCACTCACAATTCCCAAATGCTAGCATTATGGAAAACAAGGAGTGCTGCCAACTTTTCGGAAAAACTAAAAGCACCAAATGCTAATAAGGGACAGGCATGGTGGTGGGATTTAAAGAGGGGGGTGTGCTTAACTCTTACCGCTCTGTAAGGACATGTCATGAATATTAATTTCTAGTGCCTCTTTAATTTTTCCAAAAGACTACCTTCACTTAAACTGTTTAGGAGTATATGTGCATGTTAATGATACTTCGCTAATTACATGCACAAACAAACATTCGGTTTTTTGTTTAGTGGATGTCGGCGTGAGGAGTGCTAGCGGCCCCCTTTGTTAGTAAGTGCAGAACCGTGTGAAAGCTGCATAGCACTTCTGTGAACAATGACTCTGCGAACTGGCTAATAATTTAGCTCAAGGAAGTTTCTCAGTCTTACGACTCCTAAAAAGATTTCCTTACGTTTTACTTACTCTTACGGGGCAATAGTTCATTTGATGACAGAATTGCATTACTTAAAAAAAAAACAAAACTCTTTTTTAATTTTTATTGTGAATTGCAAGCCTTAAGATGATAGGGCACAGTTCTATTCCCGTTTGAATTGGAGCTTCTTACCCCACGGCAGCTGCGGGCCGCCATTGTTTCATGTCGTTAATCGCCTGCTCACCTCCAGCCAATGAGGGCTTTAAAGTATGTTCTGCTCATGAGTGCAGAGGAGGCGTACCAGCAGCATATACACATCACCTTGTGCTTGCTAAAGTGATCATAATACTAGCAGACTAAAACAACAATTGAGTACAGTGAAATACAGGATTCAAAGGGAAAGCTTCAGTCTACTTGCACCATCTTGTGTGAAGTTAATGGCACATTACGGTCGACATGTAATGGTTTTCTTCCTTGCTCATGTCATGAATGGGTCCCTGAAATGCTTCAAAAATGCCTGAAAATGAGACAAATTAAACAAAAAAATCCTAACTCCCTGCTGGCAAGTAAAAAGGGCATAGAGACCGGCGTGTAAAAGAAAAGGTTCATCTATTGACAGAAGAGATTATAGAAATGTGCTTTATTTTTTGACCATTTCAGTTTAACGTAAAAAGTATTTCATTTCACAATGCGCATTATAAACAGAAAATGTTTGAATTTTAAAATTTTTGTACAACACTATAATTTGAGCCTACATTTTTTATTTTATTTATTGAAGTTGTGTGTTTATTATTATTATTATAACTAAACATTATTCTATTTTTATTTTTACTATTACTGTTTCAGTAGTAACTGCATTCTAGATAAGTTACCATGCAACAAAGTATAAAATTTTTGTAAATGTAATACATTTACATCATTTGCATTATTTATATCATATTCTGAACCATATGGCCAAATTGTCCGCTCTGTACTGCATTATGTGATGACATCATATTTTAAAGACATTTTCACTGAATATTATAATTAGTTTTTTTGTAATTTAAATTCATTTGAAGAGGAAAAAAGTTTTCATTTGTTTATTTTTTTAAAGTCGACACATGTGTAAAAATAGCTAATTCTTTCGTGGAATGAAAATAATACTTTCTTTCATAAAAACCTGGGATCTTTATTTCTATGCATTTGCTCTCTGAACTATTGGTTTTTCTTTCTGCAAACAGCATGCGGATGCCATGTTTGTGGGAGTGAGGACGTTTTAACGCTTGCTCCAGCAGAGCCACTCGCTCCAGCAGATTGTTAATCCATGTTGTCCCACACTGGAGGAACCCAGATGTTGGACTCAATAGATGTAGAGAAACTCACAGCACGTATGCCTTATTGGCCTTACTGTATGCAGCGTCCACCAGATAGGCTGTTGATTGGGGTTTGGCTAAATCGGCAGAAACAATCGAGACAGCGTGCAGGCATTGCTTTGCGTGCAGGCATTGTTGTGCATATTCATGTTTAGCATTGCAAAATGAAAGGTTAAGACAGAAAAAATTCACCTTTAATGAAATATAAATTGAAATATAAAATACGTTAATAATAATAATGTAATAAAATCCGAGAACCTTGACTGAATGAAGTAGTATGCCATGCTGTAGTCATGTTTTATTTCGCTTCCTCGTGAAGCAATGTAGGATGATGTATTTACGAGTGAGATTTTTCATTACTGCAGCGTCTTGAATGGACTAATTCTATCCATATTTCGCTATATCTGCACATTCTGCCACGTACATTTTCACGTAAAGAGGTGTTTGCCATTGTAAATTCGCGCTGGTTTAAAGGGCAGCGTTGTGGACTCCGAAGCAAGTTATTGTGAGACTGAAATGTAGTTGTCTTTGGTATGATGCTGGAACACATTCTCCCTATATGGTTTTGGCAGAAGAGTGAGGTGCCCCCTGGGCATTGCCAAGGCCCTGCTGCCCTCATTGCAGCATGGCAGGCAGGCAGGCTCCTTTGTTGCAGATCCAGTGTGTCTCACAGGAAGGAGATAAATTGGTATAATTAACAATAGGAAAAAGGATTGCAATATTCATTTTGGCCTAAATTCCAACCTTTATTGTGCCTTAGTTTGAAAAGGACAGACACTGCCACTGAGGAGAAATAAATAGGGGATGTGCATTAGAGGAAGAGCTTTGGATTGCTTTGCTACCGTCTTACAAAATTGAAGTGACATAGGGGAAAATATTGCTTGAGCTCAGTTAAGGCCAATGTGGCATTTACTCTTGTAACGTGTTTACATTTGCCGAGGCTTGTTTTGCCCCGGCATCTCTCGCTCTCCTTGATCTCGAGCCCCCTTACCTTGCTCAGCTGGCAGTAAGAAAGATGTGGCTGGGCCTCCCTAAGACCTGAGCTGATTGGCCTGTCTCCAGGGCTGCTACTTTTAATAACAAGCATCTTTGAAGAGTCGTTAGGAGTAACGATGCGTTTACCGCTGTGGCATTTACTCCTCTGCCAACTTTCTGTCTTAATCCAAGGGGCATTTTAAATGAGGGTGGGTGGGAGCTGAGGGGCTCCGCGTCTCGCCTCTGTGTATTAAAGTCCGCTTTTCTGCCAATAAGAGCCTCTTCAAATCAATGTTTTAAACCTTTTCTAATAGAGTTGGGGGATTTGTGTGTGAGCAAATTCCTGAAAGACAAACAATTTTGGTGCATGCAGAACTCTATTAATATTCCACTAGAGGATAAACGCTTTTTAAAAATTAATTTTTGTATTGCTCTTGTTTTTTTTTTTTTATAATGTGTGTATATATATGTGTGTGTGTGTGTGTGTAGTCAGCACGTTCAGACACATGTGAATGAATTTTGTAACAGTGGTTTATATATATA
>JAODKE010000125.1:25740837-25753039 GCA_026779605.1 Mormyrus hasselquistii
CAGTGACCCCCTGATCCTGTACCTCGTGCACCAGTGACCCCCTGATTCTCTACCTCGTGCACCAGTGACCCCCTGATTCTCTACCTCGTGCACCAGTGACCCCCTGATCCTGTACGCTGGGCCTCAACCTGAAGAGCCAGTACCTTTGGTGGCCGCAAATATACCATTTTGTGGCTCTTTGTGAAAACACTCGTCTTCTTAACGGCAAAATGTAAAAGCAATATTACCCATTTTTATACCACTTATCTTGATCTGCGTTCTGATAACTAACTAACTAAACAAAGGTAATATACAAATACATCGATAATAACATTTTTATGTTCAACCAAATAACAGGCCAGTACTAAATTTTTCATAAAGAAATTTTTTACATATTGTTGATGACCATAGATGAACCAACTTGTTTTCTAGGAAATTTCTAAACCCATAAAAGCATGAAATCCTAATTTGTAATTCACTTTTATCCCTATAATTTTACTTTATACCCAAAGACACAGCGTTTGTACACTTCTGATACATGCAATTCACAAAGCTGTTAGTTTTGCACTTGTGGCCACTGTTAGGTGTTTTTGGAAATGGAACCAACCACTTACTAGATGTTTTTACTAAAAATTATATGATTAAAAAAAAAAATTACAGTACCAGTCAAAAGTTTGGGCGCGCCAAACTGTCTACAAAGGAGAGCGATGATGTTGCATCACATCACCTGGCCGCCTGACTTACACACAGCAGAGATGCTCTCGAAGGAGTTTGATCAGAGAGTGAAGGAAAAGCGGACAGTCAGTGCTCAGCATGTATGTGGGAGCCCCTTCAGGGCAGCAGGGAAAACCTCATAAAACTGACATAGAGGGGATAGCGGGCTCATCATTTTTTAAAATACTTTTTTTGGTCAGTGCATAATTCCATCTGTGTTATTTTACAGATCTGTTGTCTTTATAGTTATTCTAAAATGTGGAGAATAGTACAATTAAACCTTTCTGTAGGTAGGTGTGCCCAGACATTTGACTAGTACTATATTTTAAAATCCTAAAAAGATGCCTGAGGTGTTGGAACCACAATGTGACTCCTGAACAATCACGGCATATTTACACATACTTAGGTTCACATGTTCTAATTCTTAACTACACAGTGTCTCAGACATTAGGAGACCTTATCGTAAATGTGAATTCCAACGTGTGTAAATTTTCAATCAAACATGTACATAAACATATAGCGATAACACAGCCATTTTGCATCAGGGCGGGTGGGCTACTCTCAGATGGAAAAAAAATTAAACGTGTGCCAGCTTGGAATGCACCCCCCCCCCCTTCCTGCGAAACCTGTCGACATTTCCTGATATTTGCCTCAAGCGGGAAGCAGCTCTGACACAGGAGGCTGTGCTGTCAAAGGCGTAGCTAAAATTACAGGCAAGGAGAAAGGAAAAATGGCAGGTCCTAAATTGTATCCCTAAAATGAAAAAAAAATGTGTGCCAAGTTGCAATTCCTGCTGGAGCTTCTGCTTGTGCCGGGGGAATTAGGAAGCCCACAATTAAACATATGGGCATTAAGATAATTGTCAGTTCTCTTGGCAGACATGATAGGAGACAGATGGATGTGAATCAGTACTCTCCACCGAGGCACCCTGGGAGATCATTTTGTCTTTTACCTGCCTGAGCAACTTCACCACGTTTGTCACTAGTCAAATTTAGGAAATGTGAAAGTAGCCTGTGCTATGAAGCAGATGGGGAGGGTGCCCTCACCAGCACTGTTAATATGGAAATATAGGCCGTTTGGAAGCTTCCGGAGTTAATAACTTGCACAACAGCTCTGCAGTGAAGGTAACTTTCCTGACGTGCTTCTCTCATTATATATAGGTTGGTGCTCATCGCGAGGATGGGGCTGGTCTTAGGGGCAGCCATTCAGCTGTACCAAATCAAGTTCAAGTCCCTCAACTTCCTGTGCAGACTGCAACATCGCCAGACCTGAGCCAACCACCAGATCCATACCGTGGTAAGTTAAGTGCGTGACAAACATTTCCTATGATAATTCATTTAATCCTCCTCAGAAAAGGCATTCAGTATTATCCATGCCATTTTCAGGTGGTGTCCAGCTCTGTCACCTGGCACCTAAAAAATGTTCCATTACAGTAAATAAATCTTACGTACCCTAGTCATAAATATATTATATAGCTAAAAGTTCATTGACACCCTTGTTAAGTAGAGGAATTACCTAATTAAGCTACACCCATTGCAGACACAGGAGTATAATTAATCACACAGTAATGCAATTTCCAACAACAAACACTAGTAGCAGAATGCGTCGTCTCGCAGATTTTTAAATATTAACTTAGGAGTCGCATGGTTGCAGCCGATTTGATCTGTTTTTCAATCTCACGCGTTCCACCAATAGCCGCATTGGTCCTGAGATGTGATCACTGCTAAAGGCCTGAACAAGCATTATTGGTGATGGGGGACTAGAGCTGTCAAAATTATTTGATGAAACTTAGTTTTTAAAAAGCATGGATTGAAATTTGCCTTCTTGATTCCTCAGCAATAGAGCTGATGGGAGACGCCGCACTGCAGACGAGGGCCCTAATGAAGAGCATAAAACTCGGTTCTCTGGAAGGAATAAACATTAAAAGTGAATGAAATTGCACTTGTCTCTCAGTATTGCAAAGCAGAAGTTAAATATCACAACGGCAATGCAGTCACATCTTAAAAGCAGACATTCAGGTTTGATGGAGTCACCCAGTAACGTGATGGTAGCCATTGATTCGTGTCATTTAGCCTCTCTGACTAGTCCAGCCTGTCTTTGTCATCTCTATGACTAAAACTATTTAGAATTATTTTGTCGTACGGGAATCGTAAAAAGTAATCGCTGCTAAAATGAAGGTTAGCCACATTGCAATTTTTTGTTCTAGGAACATCAGTAGTAATGTTCGGTAAAAGTATGGAAATGTTGAAAATGTTCAGTTTTCCTGATGTTCCCAGGATGTTACCCAGTACTACAACTGAGAATAATAAGAGAGTATTAAAATAAAGGGCAGGGTAGAGCAGCAGACAGCACTGCTGCCTTGAACACCTAAGGTCATGGGTTCTAGGCAGCAGACAGCACTGCTGCCTTGAACACCTAAGGTCATGGGTTCTAGGCTCGATGGTGTGTTTGCAGTAATAACAAAACATTTTGTACTTATAAAATAATAGTTATAGAACAGTATATTTTTAACATTAATTATGTTTAAAAGACGTTCGGGCAATATTGTTACTGTGATAACATTGATAGTTTAGAAATAACCTTCTATTTACATTACAGTAAGAATGCTCTCTGCCAGCTTTGATAAGACCTTTACATAACTTTAGCTCTGGGAACGGTCCCTGTTATCCGGGTAGCCGCATCATCTTAAGTACTGTAATACGGTACATAATTGCCATATATAATTTTTTTTGTGAATGCATTATGTGTTTTGAGTAGGACTGAACAATATTGGAAAAAAGTTTACATTGTGATACCTGAAGTTTTTGCAATATTTATGAGTTGAAAGTTGACTATATAGCCAAATAGAACGTATTTTCTTCCGGTGGACTCTTTTTATAGCGTTACAGTGAGTTGCGTTAACAAACACAAAGCAATGTCGACAAATAACTTGTTTTTCTCAATATCATGTCTGTGGAATACAAAATATTTCCATATAGCTGAAGGCGAATATATGTTTCTGAATAGTTTTTGTTCGCTTTTCTAATCATCACTCATTTTTGTTTAATTTCTTACATATACGCCACATGGTATGAGTCCAACAGCAAGGACGCGAACGATCATGTGCTATCTACGAGAATCATAAACATGCATAGCAGGCCGTGTCAGTATTAACATCGCATATTGTGCAACGTGTGTGTGTGTGTGTGTGGAGTTTGCATGTTCAAAGTTTGCGTGTGTGTGTGAGACTTCAGTGGACCTTCTGGTTTCCTTCCACTGTCAAAAAACATGCAGGTGGGTTGCTTAAACTTCCCGTGAGTGTGGTGGGCATGTCCACGCTGATGTGGGGAGAATACGCTTAACTCGAAAGAGCGTAACCTTTAGGGCGCTTTCTTTGACTTACAGTAAGTGGTTGATGGGGGAAGCCACCCTTGGGTGAAGCTCCAGGGTACCTTGAAATGAGGGTGATACAGTAAGATTCAGATGTTCAGATCAATTCAGGTGTGTTCATGTGCAATACAGTGCAATCATGGATTTGAGTACCTCATTAGAAGTGCTGTCGAAGCTCCTAAGACTGGAAAGAGTTAAAGACTTGAGCCCCCATCAGTCAGGCAGATTCCAAATGGAATAAATTCAGCACCATAACTGTTCTTCCTGCATCCTGCAGAGAAGTGCATGACACATGAAACAGAGGGAGAGCTCAGGATATGTGGCCGTCGCTTACACTGGATAATGTCCTTGTTCGTGAATATAGGATATGGAAAATGACCAAACAATAGTTGTTTGTTTTTTGAGGTTACCAAACAGTGTCCTCCAACTCTGAGTTAAATCTTCTAAAGACCACCTGCATGTTCCTACTACAACAGTATTGTAGGGACAGATTTTATTTTGTTGTTTTTTTTTTTTTTGGTACGCAGCATTACTTTTAGAGAAAATAAGACTGTATATCAACAAGGTTGCACAGTGGAAGATGCAGTATTTGGGACTGATATGCCGCCACAGGGTCCAGATGACTTGCAGTCTTGGAGGAAAGAGTGAATTCCAAGTTCTATCAGGAAATTCTACAGCATGTCAGGGCATCTGTCTGTGATCTAAACCTTAAAAGAAGTTGGGTCCATGCAACATGACAATGATCCAAAACAGAGAAGTAAATTGACAACAGAGTAAATCAAACAAAAGAAATACCATATTTTTGAATGGCCCAGTCTGAATCCTGACCCTAGGCCTATTAAAATGCTTCTATGATATGCAGCTGGCCATTCAAGCATGACATCCTAAAAATAGACATGAATTGAAACAGTGTTCTATAGAGGAATGACCAAAAAGTGATGATATTGTTATGATTTCTGTTGTTTTTCTTAAATAGTTCATGATATGTGTTTTTGTTGTAAATGCTAGGGCTCAGTTACAGAATAGTACATAAAATATAAATTAATATTTTATACTGCGTTTTTGTTTATGGTTGCACTGTAAATCGATCGGAAATGTTCCCAAATTCTTGAAGATCTCAGAGCGGTCGTAAGCCGATCAGTTGTGAGCCGCATTGGTCGTAAGTTGACAATGACCTGCAGTATTTTTTAATGATGTAGCTTTTTCCACACTGCATTGCTATTTGTAGTAAGAAAGTTGTTAGTTACAAGCTACAGCATTTTAAAAGTAGCTGCGCTGCTAGTAAGCTACTAAAAAAAGTAGTTAAGTTAGTATCGTCGCTAATTGTAGTTAGCTACTCCACAACACTGCTGGTATATATATCTAAGTAAACACAATGCTCTTAAAATACACATCACGGACACTCTAAATAGTTAAATGAAGTTTAAAAATGCATCTGTAAAACATGTGTGGTTCCCCGGTTGCTCACCATGCAGAACAAGACCGGTTTGATTATCTGCTGCAAGGAAAACAATAACATGGCCTTTATTACACTGTTTGGGTTAAATGACTGGATTCCTGTCCCACACACCGTTTTACAGTAACATCTATTGTCATTTGGGTGCCTGCAGGGCTATAGGTAAATTCAAATGAACTACAGTTCCTCCAGACAAATTACGTTGTCAAGAGTAACAAGAATCAGGTGGATGACATCGCACAAATTGTAATGTGCGGTGGTTGATATTGGCTTTTATCTATCCCAAACTGTCATTTAAAGGGAACCCTATTACCAGGTAACTGGGAGACTGAGAGAAAAAAGTGTGTGCGCGTGTGTGTGTTTTCCAGGTATACCTTATCTTGTGGGGACCAAATGTCCCCACGACATGATGAATACCCTTTTTTTTTTAACCTTATGTGGACCGTTTTCCTGGTCCCCATATGGAAAAACTCCATTTTGTAAAAATCCGTAACTGCAACTCCAAACATTTTGTTTAGTTACTTATGGTTATGGTTGGGTAGTAGTTAGCATTAGCATTTTTCCCATAGAAATAATGAGCAATCTCCAAAAAGATGATTACACGACTGTGTGTGTGTGTGTGTGTGTGTGTGTGTGTGTGTGTGTGTGTGCACTCCAAAAAAATCATAGAAAAACTATATTGTATAGACGAGGAGTCATAAATATGTCATAAATACCTGCAGGCTGACACACACAAGAAGACATTGAGTACTACACCGTACACAGTTATTAGCTGGAAGTGTGCAAACTTATTAGGAATAGCAGTTATTTAAAACAGGAGGAACAAAAATACAGGAACACTCCTAAACAATATTTGTTTGAATGTTTAAATAACTGCTACTCCAAGTAGGTTTGTTTGGATGTTCTGTAACATGTTACTTGAGGGGACACAAGTGACTTACTCAGTTACCTCTCAAGTACAAATCATAATAGTTGCATGAAATACTTAAACAGTTATAATTGATTAGTAACAAACTGACATAGGATCAGAATTTAACTTACACCTACTTTCTGGTTAATAGATACATTAGCAGGAGTGTACAGTACTGCTACATTAGCTGTTACCCCTCAAATAAAGTCTTACTGGATGCTCTTTTTATTTAAGTGAACTGGTATGGGGTGTGTGTGTGTGTGTGTGTGTGTGTGTGTGTGTGTTTAGTGAAAACTCAGGAAGAAGTATAATGGTTAATGCACCTCAGTTTGGGAACACCAGCTTTTTGTGCCATATTTAGATTATTAAAAAGAAGTTCAATCGATTTTCCAGAATATTGTTACATTTACATCAAGAAACTATAATAATAGAATTTAAATTTAAATGACAGCTACTGATATTTCTGTATTGATAGCATTCTGTTGGTTATCGGAAATAGCATGTTTAAAAGGCCACCATTGTTTTTTTCCAGCACATCGGTTGTTCCTACAGTATCTGGTCAGTTTTCTCCTCCTCATCCTCACTTATGGGCACATCCTTACTAGCCTGACTCATTTGATAACAAGGGGCATATTCAAATGTTTGCAGCTGTCCTGGTTGCTTGTTTTTCTGTAGTTTTTTCCCTACATTGTAAGGTTTGATAATATGCCTTTTCTATTGTATTAAACTATTAAATTAAAAATGAACATTATTTATCAATATTTTCTTTGTTTGATTTTTAGACCTATCTGTATACAATCAAAATTCAACATAAATTCAGTTAAGAAAAAAATAAACGGTAAACTGTTTTCTGTCTTCCTTTTTCTTATTTAATCTAAAATATTTGATGTTGCCGCAATGTTTTTAATAAATATTTTACTTGTCTTGAAGTACCATCTCAAACAGTCATTTTATTTATTACTCAAAATTTTATTTTTATTACTCATTTTATCCAGTTATTAACAGTATAAGCTATATTTATGATTTAATGTATCCAGTGTCTTTACCTTTTTCTTTTCACCTTTGCTAAAATGAAACAAGAAAAACTCGTCATCACTGCCGCCAGTGTTTGTTGCTAGACCATTTCTTTCAGTATGCAAACATTTCTCACTCAGTTAAGAAAATTTTGCATTGTGTTTTGAAAATTTTGAAAATTTGCATCTGAATATTTCGCAGGTGTGTGTCATTTTTTCGTTTCGTGTTCCATGTGAAACACCCTCTCAACAATCACACAAACAGACTTTGCCCTAAATATAGCATATTTTCCGAATCGGGTCGTCTCAGCTTCGTTAGCTAATTGTAGCCTGTGCGAATCCTTTTTTCGTGGGACGCTAAACAGAACCATGTGACTTGGGGGTTGTGCTGGGATCTTTTTTACGGCATGATATGGGAGGAGGTTTTAATTCCACACAAAGCAAACACGAAAGTAAAGAAGGAATGCATAAACTCAGGCAGTCGAATCATAAATCAAAACAGTGCATTCGGGTCTGAGGCCTTGTGTCTTTGTAGTTGATAAAAACCTTAAGACAGATTCCTGTACTTTTTTTTCTGCCAAAAGGAGAGGCAATGCTGCTTGTACTGTTGCTTCACACTGTCGCCCCAAGCTGTATGATTCAGACTCCAACCTTTCCCTGTGTATGTGATGTTTGCATGTTTCCTCTGGGTACTTCAGTTTGTTCTGCCGCCTCTTCTCTAACTGACATCTCAGAATTGGTGGTAGAGTATGACTGAGAGCATGTATGTCCCTGTGATAAACTTTGTGCTCTGATGCTGACCAGGCTGAGATCGATGTTCTGTAAGACTTATAAAAGGGTTGTGTTTGGCATGTCAAATACGACCCAGTGTGTCTGTTCATTGACTTAGCACAACATAGAACATAGAAGGGGGCTACAGTAAGGCTGATTAACCAGGAGGTGGCACTACTCAGTAAGCTCTTCTTTTCAAAATTTTGTCAAAAATTAAAACATATGCCATGTAACGCTGTTAAATATTATTTACACCCTTACTTTCTGGAATATCATGTACAATATCTCCTGAATAAATTGTGAATGGAAATTCCATTCAAATTTAAAGCTTGTCATAGATTCTCATTTACAGTACCTATTGACATTCAGTTAGAATATTCTGAGCATCTAAAGTTTGTGAATTTCCAAATATTTCTGAATGTAAGGTAGATAGAAGGCATGCCTAAATGCAAGGGTGCTGATGATGTTTTGTAGAACCATCTCTATCAACAAGGTATCTACAAGAACTGCATTTCAATCCCTGTTCTCAAGGCTTTTCACAGTATGATGCCTGACAATATCACAATATATGTATAACAATATATACATAGCACACATATAGTGTGTGTGTGCGTCTGTGTGTGTGTGTGTGTGTGTGTGGTCAAAGTATACCACCAAATGTCCCCCACAATGTGATAAAAGCCTGTTATTTTGACGTTGTGGGGACCATTTTTGCAGTCCCCATAAGGGGACATTCAATTTTATAAAAATGTGTGACTGCAATCAAAAATGTAAAAACATGTATATTTTGTTTGGTTATTTGTGATTAAGGTTAGGTCTGGGTAGGGATTAGAGTTTTCCCCATAGAAATGAATGGAGAGTCCCCACAAAGATATAATTACAAACCTGTGTGTGTGTGTGAGAGATATTTACCCTTTAATACATTCTCTAATTTCTGGATGTTTTTGTTTACACAACAGAAAGCATTTTCCACGTACAAAACAAGCTCTATAATTATTTTGCAAATTCTGATTTGAAATAAATATAGAATGGTATCAGGATGTTAACAATTGGGCGTGACCATTGGCACACAGAACATGTAGACACAGTGAGCAGAGGGCTTTTTGCAGGTCATTCAACATTTTCTCATGCCTACAGCTGAATTATAGTCTATATCTCTCAACATTGCACCTCAGCTACTCACATTTGTTAAATGCTAGAAAACATTCAACAGGACAAAGAATTCAGCTCATCACATATTCAGAGTCCAAGCACTAACAAACCTTGGCTAAAATCATTTTAAATCGTAAAAATGCATCTCTAAAGTCCAACTGCAGCATGCAGGGAGTCACTGCACATGTATGCGATACACCACACCAGTAGATGGTGTATTTCAGTCACAGCCGAGGTACGGCTCTCTTGGTCAGTAGCCCATCTGAGTCTCTTGTTCACAAACTCGCTCACCGGCATTCTGAACCCTGAACCCTGAACTCTGAGGGACCAAGGAAGTGGAGAAACACGCTTATTCATCCACTCGCTCGCTGACTTGGCTGTTCTCTCGCCGTAGGTATATACGCTCAATCCTCCAGTAGGTTTAGTTTCCAGCCAATCATATGCTCGCTTATAGCGTGCTCTTACATTGCCTCACTGGCTCTCGCCGGCCATAGTCGAGGAGGAAAGCAGCATTCGCATCATATTTCTGAGGACAAGCAGAAGAATGAAAAGAACATTCCCGCAAATAGCTCATTTCCTTCTAACAATTAGTTCACGAGCGTCACACCATTACAGGACAGGTAATCATGGCATGCAGTTCATTTGTGCAAATATTCTCTGTCACTAGAAAATGTGCTGAGTAGAGTGTTGACCTCTGCCAAGATGGTGATATCCTGTCAATTTAAAGATCTAGAAAAGAAATCATATGGACTCAAGTATAGAGGACAATAATAATTGAACTTTATTGATCCCCGTGGGGAAATTCTTTTTTACACCTCCCTCAAAGGGCAGGCACCTGTTGGGGTGCTCAGGGAGCTGGGGGTTAAGGGCCTCGCTCACGGACCCGCAGACATGCTGAGGCTGGGTTTGAACGTGCGACCTTGTGATTACAGGCACACAGGCTTAGCCCACTGAGCCACATGCTGCCCTGCTCAAGATGACATATAACCTTTAATAACACCATGACTTTGATCTAATTATTTAAAATAATACCCAATTATCAGTGTTATAAATGTATCAAAGCATATTGAATTCAGCTCAGCAGCTGCAACTGAATAGCTGCTGTTTTGTTAAAACACGCTCAGTGTCCCTCTGCACCTGTGATAAAATAGGCTACATTTCCGTTAATTTGACTGATACTGGCAAAATATGTGATTTAATTAATAAAAAAACAGATCCTTTTAAGTTCTATGTTCCATCATCAGTTTCTACATAATTTTTCTCTGTTTTATTTTCTTTCTCTAGTATCATTTACCTGTTGGTGTTGAAATATCTTAGGCAGGTATCATACCACAGTCATGATTTAGGTCCAGAATACATTTTTCTTTCTCTTGCAAATAAGTGGCACCTGTAGAGCTGCTTATTATTTCGTGATAAACTTTATGACATAGAATTAGAAATATACTTTTCTAGTTATCTGTAAAGTTGGCTCATAAAGGATACTTGCATTATTTATGATATTATACGAGTTTTGGCACAATATCCATACAGTAACAGAAGAGAAGCATTTTCACGGACTGCTCCCCTTCTATCCCTTATCTATCATGCACGGCGCATTCTCCTGTTTCCGTTCACTAGCTCTCTCGAGTGGACTTCAGGGACAGAGCACGTCATCGGTCAGCTCTGAAATCAAGTCCGAGGATGAGGGAGATGAAAACCTGCAGGACACTAAATCTCTGGAGGGGAAGAAAGAGGATGGTGACAGTAAGGACCTCAAATCGCTTGATAGATCAAGATCCAGGTAAGTGAAATTAGCTCGATTTTAATTACCACGCATCAGATGAGAACAAACACACATTGCAGTTTATGAAGCATTGCACCTTTACATGGATGTCTGTGCAATATATAAGCACTGTCACTTACAATTAATTACATATGAAATACAATTTAATGAAAATATATTACAGCTATATTCAACTCAAGGCAAACAATTTATTGCTGTTCAGACACTTTAATAACACATTAATGCATTATTAAATAAATAAGGCAGCTATAGTTTACTATTGTTGAAATTATTGTTAAAGTGCCATAACATAAAAGAGGATAACAGAACTTATCCTAGTAGACGATCTATAACAGGTGTATTCCGTTGCTTTCTGATGAAAATCGCGTCTGTTCACTTTTGACATTTGAGACTTTTTACTATCGACGGCAATGGCCCATATTCCCTCTCTGTCCACTGATGACATGTGGCATCTAATTTGTCAATAAAAAGATGTTTCATTAACTGATGTTGTATCTCAGTTTTTTGTCAGAAATGTCCATCAAAACCATGTATCTCCCACACCTTGTTTGGAAGAACATCATTGAGTGTTTTGGCTGCCTGTATTGCTTCACATTTGGGTTCCATGTGTTTGAGTCAAAATTTCTACATCGGTGTGGCAATAACAAGATGATCATTACTGGAATGAGACAAAAAGGAGGAACACAAACAGCACATTTCCAAATGCATGAAATGCTAAACAAAATCTTAAGCCTCGTCTGCTCTTTATTGTAACCTTTAATTCTGCCTCCTTTTCCTGTAATAAGTTGTAATGCAGTCCTGTGATTTATTGGTGCTGCTTAGAGAGAAAAGGGGAGTGCTTGGTTTGATGCTGCTGAAATAATGGATATTGGGAGATGCGTGACTTTTATTGGACAGCGATGATATACCTGTAATAAATAAATGCCAGAACTTAACAACATATAATTATAGAACTTTTGACGTGAATGAAAAGAAAAAGGCTAAGCAAGTGATAGCATGTAATGTAATTTACAGTTATATATATATATATATATATATATATATATATATATATA
>JAODKE010000125.1:25764311-25776088 GCA_026779605.1 Mormyrus hasselquistii
TGTGTGTGTGTGTGTGTGTGTGTGTGTGTGTGTGTATAAAATGAACTCATTAATCACATATTTTGCAGTGAATTAATGGCAATCACAATTATAACTTGCTAATTCTTCTTAAGAATAAAGCTTGTTACAATGTATATTTAAATGTTAAATCAACCTGTAAATTAATCTAGAATATTTGTATATACAAAGGATGTATATTTTAGATATAACAATGAAGTAGGTTATGAATGACAACAGTTCAAAAACGTGTCTCTTGCAATCATTCATGTGGTTTACATGCTTGCCCTGTAATGCACTGCTCAATGACATCGCGTTGTTTTAATTCATTTTAATGCGTTTAAATCACAACGATTAACACAGAAATTTTTACAACCCTAATATTTATACAGTATATATAATATATATACAGGTATATGTGTATATAGATCTGTATATTTTTAATGCTAAATTTATAAATGTTATTAATTTTAATTGATTCTGTGATACTGCTCCAGAACTTTCTATATTCTTCCCACTGTGCCTCTTCATATTCCTGTTTGCTTTTTCCAATATCACTTTACTGTCTCTTGTTGAATGTATTATGTTTTTAGATATTTCATGTTGCTAGATCTCTCTTACTAGATAGTATTTCATGCTTAGTATATTATTGCAGTGTAGCATTGCTCTGTCCTTTTAATTGTATGTAGTCAGTGGAAAGGCATTCAAGTAAGAATTTCACTGGACTTTGTACCCTGTACTTTGTACAGGCAACAATAAAACTATGAATCTTGGAAAGCTGGCAAGCTGAAAGGGTTCAGAGTGTATGCATCATCTTATATACACAACTAAAAAGGTAAGAAAATGAAGAAAGCTAACTTAACTAAAGCTGACAGTATTCTGGTGCCCTAAAAATTGGAGAATCCACCAATCAATGATGGGTGAAATAAAAATATTTCCCGTGACTGGCATGCAGTATCAAACAGGCTGTCAGGGTGTAAGCTGCCTGTCATTTCCTGCCTACCTGCCCCTCTTGTTCTGCCCTGTCTCATAACAGGGATGTAAACCACTCAGAACTGACTTGAGAATGACCTTGAAAATCAAATTCAATTCATAAATCATCATCAGCATCTCAATGGGATTAAGATCACGGCTCTGACTTGGCCATTCTAGGACTCTCCACTCTCCAGTTTTTAGCCAGTCCTTGGTGGATTTCTTGGCTCATTGTCATGTTGCAGTGTCCAGTTTCGCTTCAGCTTTAATTTTACAGATGGTTTCACATGTTCTTCAAGCACCGTCTGATACACAGTAGAACTCATGATGGATTGTATGACGGTGACCTGGCCAGGTCCTGCTGCAGCAAGGCATCCCCAAACCATGATACTGCCACCTCCATGCTTCACAATTAGTATTAGGTTCTTTTCTTGGAAGGCTGTATTTGGTTGACGCCAAACATGTCTTCTGTTCGGGTGTCCAAATAATTCAATTTTAGACTCATCTGTCCAAAGAACATTATTCCAGAAGTCATAGTCTTTGTCTACGTTTGCTCTGGCAAACTTAAGTCTGGCCTTAATGTTTCTCTTAGAGAGCAAACGTTTTCTCCTTTTACACCTCCCATGAAAGTCAAACATGTGTAGTCTCTTTCTGATAGTAGAGTCATGAACTTTCACATCGGCAGTAGCCAGAGCCTGCTGTAGTTCCCGGGATGACATTTTAGGATTTTTGATGACTTCCTTGAACATCTTGCGGTCTGCTCTGGGGGTGAATTTGCTTGGACGGCCAGACCTGGCCATGGTGGCAGTTGTTTTGATTGTCCTCCACTTGTAAACACTTTTCCGGATGGTGGAATGGCTGATGTCGAATTCGAGATCTTTTTAAATCCCTTACCAGACTCATAAGCGGCCACAATCTTCTTTCTGAGGCCATCAGACAGCTCTTTAGATCTCACCATGGCGCTCACTTCAACACTTCAATAGTCAGGAGCACACCAAGCTAAATCTGAGGTTTAAATAGGGCAAGGCCCCTTTAAAATGCTGGGTACCAATGTACTGGTCATGTGCACCTGACGTGATAGACCTGTATGTGATTTTAACCATTTTAAGTGGGATAATATGTGGGGGTGTCCTAATTTATTCTTCAGCAGAAATTGCATTTTTTTTAATTACATTTCACAGAAGGTTTTATAAAGGCTTTTCTTATTTTTTAATTGTTTAGTTATATTATTTGGATCCCTCAGTATTACTAAAATTGATATTAAATATCCATACATCCAAATATATTTTAAAATATACAGGCTTTCATAGGGTGTCCTAATTTTCTCACATGACTGTATATAAGGTCAGTATATACATCTACCATCTTGGAAGTAAATCTGTTATATAATTATTTATATTTTACTAGATTAAATGACATCCACGTGTTGTATGATTGCATTGCATTGAAAATAATTCCATTGCCTGAAGTCTCACAGGGGGCAGCGTGTGGCTTCTGACTGCTCTCTGCTTCTACAACACTGGTGGATTCCTGCAGACCTACACATGCACAGGCTGCTGTGTCCTGCATCTGTGCATTCGTCACATTTCTGTTGCCCTGTACACACAACTACATGCAATGTCCAGCAGGAGAGGATGCCTCGCATAACTCTGAAATTGGTTTTGCCATTACAGGCATACCTGGCATTGTCTGCGCAGTGGATGGAATGCTCAACCTCGTATTTGCAGCCCTAGAACCCTACCTGCATCTGTCGAAAAAGGTTCTTGGCGCCCGGCCTAAATGTTCAGGTAATATGCAACCATCAAGGATATTTTACAGACACTGTCATCATGTGACCTGGGAGTTACACATGATGTTTATATTTTTCAGCAAATATGTTCATTTATTTTGTTCTTACTGTAATTTTGGTAGCTTTGATGTCTATTTGTTAATTTTCTAATTAGTTTATTTTTTTACATCTGCATATGTCTGGTGTGATAATCATATGACATATTTCACCATTGAAATACGTGGGATCGATTTTCCTGTTATCGACAGTCTGGGATTTTCTCACACAAAGGCTGGAGTGGAGCCAACAAAGTACTACATAAAGTTTGTTAGTTAATTCTGGAATAACGAAGGGTTTTGGGAAATGCATGTAGACCTCACTCATTCTTTACCTACGTGGTTCATTATCTTGTTTGTTATTCACTAAGATCAATCGCTTTTGGGAAAGCCACCCCTGATTGGTTAATCGCATGTCACGCCCAAAACACACCTCTGAATAATTAAGAAAGTTAGGACAACCTTTTCCCACTTTCCCACTTTGCACTTGTGCAAAGTCTGGTTTTTCCGCGTCAAAATAGCAAAATGGATTAGGACACGCCTATAACTGTTAGTTCTGCTTTGCCCTTCACGCTTTGCAATAGCAATAGAAATAGAGCCCACGGTTGGGTGAGTTTGGTATGGAAGAAGCAGACCAGTATGCGCGGAGCCCACAGACACACTCCAAAACCTTGTCGAAAGCCTTCCCAGAACAGTGGCAGCTGGTATAGCTGTAAAGGGGGGACCAACTCCATATTGACGCCTATGGGTTTAGAATGGAATGTCATAAAAGTTCCTGTAGGAGTAATGGCCAAGTGTTCTAATACTTCTGTCCATATAGCATATCTATCATGTGGTTTTGATTAACACCGAACATTTAGCATATTCGGAATATTAGAAATATGGTGTATCGCTACCCTGCCTCAAAATACCAAAATATGGTTTTTGGTCCATATCAGCCAATCCTACCGACCATACAAAGGAGATGAGGGACATGCAGTTTCCCAAGTAACATCCAGCCTTTTTTGTTATGTGACTTTGTTCACATGTGATTACCAGAGTAAGGTGCTCTCCTGTGTTTTTAATAATAAATACTGCATTTGCATGACATGCACCGTAATCTGCTCATTAAAAACACATGTGGAAAAACTTCATCGGGTTATAGCATGCAATTTGTAGCCCGTTGACTCTAATCGGCTACCGTATCTCTCAATTGCTTTAGACAACTGAAGTAGTTTCAAGTAACTCAAGTAATCTTAAGTTAGTTAGTCCGTATTCGAACTAATAAACAAGCCAATAATAAAAGTGTTATATTTAGAAAATGTATATATATTTTTTTATTTAACTAGCTTAAATGTCACTTTCTATGTAACTACATAGAACTGCAAGGCCTGCTTATGCTGCGTATATACTGTAAATAAATAGTGAGATTCCTAATGTGTTGGATGGAGGGCAGCCAAAGAAATTTGCCTTCTGGCTCTGAGCAAATGACGTAAAGGGTGGGGAGGTGAGCAAGGTGATGGTCATATCTTACCGGGCAGTGGCAAAAGAAAAGAGAAAAAAGGGCAACTGTCTGTCTGAATTTTACCCAAATGACTCACACAAACAGAATTAATTGAGGTAATATGATACATGTTGTAGGATGTTTTTTGTTCCATTCCATATTGTCAAATGGTGTGAACTATTAGGATAACTATGCTGCGCATGAATTGCGGTTCTATATGGTGTGACTCACATAGACAGGCGGCATGGAATCTTAATGCATGTATCTAATGCAGCTACGTAACAAATTGACTACATTCCTCAGCTAGGATTAACGTATATTCCTTTCATTAAAAAGTAAAAAAAAAAGTAAAACATACATTTTTTTTTGGATTAAAGGTAGTAAAAATAAAAATTAAAATTAAATTAAGAAATTTAAATTCCGCATAAAATAACATGGATCTCAAGTATAATTCTCTTGTGAAATAAAGTTAATTTCAGGTCTTTTTGCTTCTAACATGTAAACAGAGGTACATACAGTTTTAGCTTTAGGGTGTTGTATGGTTTAACAACTTTACTTTCATTACCTTTATTAGATCTGGAAGGTAAATGAAAGTAATGCCCCAAAGCCTCCCTAACAAAATCATTTAATGAAAAACATTTCATGAAAAATGTATGTATGGTGTGTTTTTGCTTTGGTGGAACATTATTAGTAGGTATTATTGCAATCTATGGCTGTACGAGCTGAATGGTGCTATTCAGAGTTCTTCATTGTAATAAAACCTATAAATTTAAGGTGCATATATAAACATTTAAATTACAAAGGGGGTATAACTGGTTATATTGATCACTTTGGCACTGGTTTTAAATGTTTTTACAAAACCTGATCCAATCTCTTTAATGAATTTAATTTAAAATAGTGACACGCAGTAACATATGTAGATAATATTGTAAATATGGAGAAGTGGTTTTAAAAAAAACACCTAAACCAAAGTTAAATGCAGACTAAATTTTATTTTCCTTTTTGAAAATGTACAGTATTGCTAAATATCAATATGTCATACAGAACTACTTAAATAATTGCACACAGATTTCTTCTCATGGAGGTGGGAAGTATTACACTAATCGACTCAGCGTCACTGAGGATAAAGTGGGCAGACATTAGTTTTGCAATGACTCTGCAATCCTGGACTGCTTAATGCTGTCATGTTTCAGTCAGGAATAAAACAGGGTGTTGTCCAACCTGTGGAAAAAAAACTGCGAGCTCTGGCCTTCAGCCAACGTGTGAAACCACGGCCCAACCCAGCATTTCCACACCCAGCCTGCATGCCATTCTTACCAGTGAACTCACAGCCTGAGCTGAACCGTGTAGCAATAATAAACCTAACTAAGCGCACCAAAGTGCATCTGACAGGGTGAACAGAAATTGTAATGTTGCTCTTGCTTCACAATCATGTGATTTCCACTCTTGGATGTATGTGACTCTGCCCCTCTAAGGTAATTTTATTCTCAAACATTAGCCATCATGTGTACAACATTTTGATCTTAACAGTAGAAAAAGCTTTGTATCGCAAATGCTCAATACAAGTGTGACCTATGGAATAAATCATTTTGGAATTTCCAGCCGATATGTTGCGAAGACATTTGCTTTTCTGTACACACCTGTGTGATGAAAACTAGGTGTTTCCTCTTGGTTGAGGTGACTAGAAAAACTGGTTGTTTATTCTCCTCTGACTCTTGTCTGCAGATCTGCCTCACTGCTTCTCTGAGAGACGGTCTTCCTTACAGCTGAGGAGTCACTTTCCATTCAGCAGAGAAAAGGTAATAAGAAACAGTGCAATCTCACAACCGACATATCAGAGGGACTTTGAAATGCTTCTTAATATCTTTGATCTCTGATATGAATAGGCTGAAGACTGTAAATTCTGTGCTGCCGTAGGTCGTAGAAATCCAGCTTACCAATAACCCTTTGGCGAGAAATTCAGCAATTGACACTGGTAAAAGAGCATGTTAGTTCATTTTTTTTCCCTTGTGCATATAGCTGAAAAAAGGTTGTTTTCATTGCAATACAGATGTAATTTTATATATATTCGTATAGTTCAAAACCAAAAGAAAATGACTTGCTGCACAAAGCTGGATATTTTTTATTTATTTATTTATTTACTTATAGCTGTTTAATCTTGCGTTGCAGTTCGTTATTTGGGAGTATTGCATAATATTCATAGGTATGATGTTTTAAGGCTTTTTTATTATACTGTTATCACACATTAATTTTAATTAATTAATAATTTTTATTTAATACTTTCTGCATCCTTACCAGTGGTCCACACTCTTACTGACCTTACCTTACATTAGGAAATCTGTTTTGTTGTATTATCAACACAAACGTGTGTCTTTGTATAAAAAGTCAAGACAGCATTATATTTTGGACTAAAATGTGAATTTCAATGCAGTGCTATTTTGAATATGTGCCTCCCCAGATATTTTGTTTAAAAAAAACAGTAAGAATCCTGCATCTATGCTGCTTGGACCCCTAATAATTTCCTGTTTTTATTAAAAAATAAAGTAAGTAATGGGAAGGTGATGTGCATTAAGGAAATATTGTTGATTCAGGGATTTACATGAATAATGTCAAATCAAAAACTTGGGGGATACTGGGTATTTAATTTTTTTAATACAAGTATTATTTATAGGCCAAATTAAGCTTTCAATTGAGAACACATTTGGCCCACAAATCACCTGTTTTATTTAGTTTAAATGAAACACTACTATTGGATGAGTAACAGTTTATTTAAACAGACCCATTGTGTCACATTGCCTTGTCCAGAGTCACATCACATTGTTTGGTATGAAATATTTTACCTAGCAAGGTGCCACTGATGTAGCTCTATGTATCTCAGAAAATATCATTCTATTTGATAATGCTTATGCCTGGAACACAATTGATAGCATTTATTATATTTAACTGTAACACATTTAATAACATCAGATTCTACAACCCTCTTTTACCTGAGTCACATTAAGCAATCAAGGACTCACCTTAGTACTCTGTGGTCATTGTACCATGAGCAAACTGATATACAGTTCTGTTTTAAAGCCTATATGAGCAGTTTATTCATGAGCGACACTGCAGCCTCAAACCACAGATATCGTGGGTTCAGTTCCCAACCTGCCTGTTCCTGTATGAAATACACTACGTCCCAGGCCCACGTGGGCTTTTTGGTTTTGGTGAGCTCGTGCCTCTAAATTGTGCAAAAGTGCGTGCATGTCCCCTGCTTTGTGGGGGGGTTCTGGGCTTACTAACACCCTGTACAGGACAGGCAGATAAGGGTAACAGCAGGATACAGTTTCATAATTGCTGTAATTCCATATATAATTAAATGATATCATTTTATTATACTCTATTTTTGTGTAATGAGATACTTTCAAATTGTTAATTTATCACTAAAAAGAATCAATATAGTTCTCAGTAACCAAAAATTGTCTCAAGAAAACACCCAAGGCATGTAACCGAAATAGTGAACCAGTGGTAGGTTATGTAGTTGGACTTCAGCCAAATACTGTATATATTTATTATTTTGGATGGGAATCCCATTTGAATTTCAATACTTCGATACAGAACAACAACAGCAATAACCGGTTTGATTAAATAGAATAAAACAGAAATCAGCCTTTGCAAATTTCAGACAATAATAATAATTATAATAATAATAAAGAAAAGCTTTTAAAATAAATGATCGATTGTTATAGTCAATAGAAAACAAAAAACTAGATTATGTCATTGCATTGCAACATGTTTAAATTGACATCGTATGAAGACTAACTGGTAGGTTTCATTTGTTTTTTCTCCCAGTTGAAGGAGCGCAACATTTAATAATGGTTTTCTGAGTTATGCTCATCTATCTTATTCTGCTAGCTAATAAGCTTTTAAGGTTCATACTTTCAAAAAACATCAGATGAAAACCCTCGACTGTGCATACCTAACGTCATCATGTTTTCTATTAACCTATTCTTTAGAAATGCTTATATTCAATGGCATAAAGGACGTTCTCTGAAGATCTGACATTTCTGTGTCTGAAAAATGTGATCCTGGAATGTGTGACTGCTGACACGAAAGGGGTTGTTCCCATATGACATGTTACTGGCAAGTCATGGCCCAAAGCAATTCAGCTTTTCCCATGTTTTCAGGCTGTATGTTGGACAAGTTTGTGCACTGCAGAACAAGGACATCTTTAAACAATGCATTTAGTATACCAGGAGTACCCTGAGCTGTAGTCCCTTTAAAAACTCCGTCTCATAAAACAATTCACAAAAAAAAAAAATTTGCATAAATTTGAAACAAGTGATCTTAAACGTGTCGTCTCAGTTGTTATGTAGGTTATCAGTTATGTAGGTTATCAGTTATTTCGGTTATCTCAGTTGGTTATTTAAGGTAAACACGTGATGCCCAAAACAAAAACGTAACAGTAGATTATGTAATATAACTGTTTTTGACTTTTTAACAAAATACGTTCCCAAGCTCCTGGGAGTAAAAGCCCCTAATTCAGAGTGAAGTAGCTTCCAGTCATTAAGTCATGGGAACAATGTGAATTTGCTTGAATCTACTTACGGTAAGTTTGTGTTGATTTTGTGTCTTTCACAATGACTCAGAAACTTGCATGAGCAGGTTTATACATGTTTAATGCATTGCAAGTGCATTCCAAAATTGGAAAAAGTAAAGTACATCTTGTTTGTTCTTGTTTGGTTACAAATGCTGCGTATTTCGGCCATTCTGAACATTTCGTAAATTGGTAAAGTTTGGGTGGGATAATTACAGTGATCACGTTTATGTGTAGCTCAGTAAATGTAGGCTACTTTTTTATGTAGTGTCATGTTGCAATTTGTTTTAATACACCTTTCTTGACTATTGATAATCCTTTGATATACTTTAACATAGAGCATGACAGTGACAGAATGCTTGAAAACTGAATTAAATATGGATTTTTTTTTTTATTGCTACATTTAACAGTGTCTTAATATAGTAATGACTGAATTATCTCATGGTTTATTTATAGGTAAAGTCTGATACCACTAAGAAAAATGACACAAACCAAACAGTCCTGTATATCAATATAGCACAAACCTTGTTTGTCACCCGCCTGTACTGCCAACGATTGACACCTCGGGGAATGGCGTGACATGCTGTTGCCATAATGAATACGTATGTTTACTGTTCAGAATTTCTGAGGACTATGTAAAAGGTGAATACCTGATGCATCTATTGTGTTAATGAACTCTGTCTCGGATGCTGTCGTTAATGGGGTAGCCTTTGCACCTGTGTAGGCTCCAACAATTTACTAAAGATGGTAGAACAAATAGCTGAAGAACATATAAAGAATTTTATAATAAAGAGTTTATACTAGGCGTGGTAAATGTACCATGTGCACCATATATTTTTAAAAAATGTCTCTTATTTTCACGAACAACCTAAAAAAATTAAGCATTTATTGCATCTTGCTCTGTCTTACATGCAAAGTATGTGGCTGCCACACCCACCACACTCCCTTCTCATTGTGCATAAATGAGTTTGCCGTACTTCGGCTCCAGTGTTGTGACTTGGCTGCAAACAGAAATCTTGATATCTGCGAAGTGAAGAGTACTTGCCGGAGCATGTGGAGCATGTTCAGCAGGTTATTCAAGAAGAGACGCTGTGAGAAACTGTTTAAATCTGTTAGTCACATGGATACCGTGGACTAACAGCAAGAAGATACATGATATAATAATTCTTCAGGAAATGGCAAGTAAGGATTATGTCATGGCGCATTTCTGTAACCCGATGATGCGTTAGAAATAAATAGCAGCACGGAAAACACCCAAAACAGAAGCGTTCAGGAGCATTCATATTGCAACGCAACACAATCACCTCACATTAGGATACGGACGGTAAATGACGGAAAATCATGGGCCGTTTTGGGAGGCAAAAAGAATAAAGTGAAATAAAACAAGTCTGGATGTGCATAACAGGAACCAAAAAAAACAACAGAAGCAGGGTAGATGCAGGTCTGTGGGGGAGTGTCTCGACTAGGGTGGGCAGTCTTATCTGCATCAAAGAGATGGTGTGTATGCAGGTTTTTGGGATAACCTTTTCGTCAGTCATTCAAACCCAGGTGTGACGACTCCTCAGCCAATCGGTCCTCAGATTAGACACCTGCATATGCAACGGGCCTTTCTGGATAAGACTGCCCACCCCTGGTCTAGACTGCTACCTGGTTACTAGGACAAAAACGCATCCGCGCCAATAATTCAGGGGAAAGTTGAAAATCCCCAGCCGTCAGACTGTCCCAAGTAAAACCAGAAAAAAAGTAACTAAACTGTAGCTGAACCTAAGAAATTTAAGGTTAAGCTTCATGTTTTACTTTTATTTCAGTTTTTACCATAAAAGGATCAGAAGAACATAGTAAAGAAAGACTAAAGCTTCAGTGCAGCGTCTCTTACGTTTGTAAATGAATTTCCTTATTTCACATGTCGAATGTCTGTGCATGTTGTAGCATCCTGGTTACTTTCACTGTATATAGTTCCGTGCTGTTGCTGCTGTTCTTGGGGTCTCTCTAGGGGGGCAGAATGATCTTGGGCAGTGGTGGAGTTTCAGAACATCTGAGGAGGGGGGATGAATTGACTTGATTGGGGCCCTAGAAAAAGCAAACCCACTGCTGATGGTGGGGCGACTGTACGACCATGAACTGGGGGGTTGGGGTCACCAAGGGAGGTCGTATAAGGGAGGGGGGGGGGGGGCTTTCTCTCTAGGCGGCCGCTTCAGTTGGAGTACAGAGTGGCGGCCGACAACATTTATTATTACGTCGTTCAAGGACAGAATTGACTAAACTCGCCTTGCCTCCTCGTCAATACAGGTTTAAGGGTGCGGCAGAAGATAGAGGAGTGTATATCCAGCAGTGGACCAGCTAAAATTTGGGGAAGAAGCCTTTTTGCTCTACAGGAAATGTTGGGTGAGGATGGACAAAGGTACCAGGAGGCCCAGCACCTTGAGAGCTTCCCAAATAAAGTGTCAGACAAACAGGAGAATGGCATGGTAACGGTCACATGCGTTTGTTTATTTTTTTCTCTGTTAATACAATGACATCCCTTTCAGTTTGTAACCTTCCCATACCCCCAGTATATATTATCCACACTTGCTCAATGAAAATCACTTGGTGATGCCTTGTCAGTCGAAATAGTCATAACATTGTGGGAGTGAGAAAGAAACAATTAATGCCTTTGGCGTTTCTCTCTGTTACTTGTTTACAAGTGTCAACACAGAGTTGCTTGTTAAACCTGGAAATGATCTGGCAGGTTCCCAAAACATGGCTGTCCAAAAAAATTAAAATTGCATCAAATTTAATTAACATGACCTGCCAAATAAAAGCAAACCAATTGGTTTTTTGATATAATTCAGCCATGTTGACTTTTTTGTGGGACAGGGCATTCAAAATACAGTACTATTTCAAATATCGTTTGTATATACATTTAATTTATTTGAAAATGCTTTT
>JAODKE010000125.1:25776188-25792514 GCA_026779605.1 Mormyrus hasselquistii
TTTTCTCCTCACATTGAATCCTTTAGGAATCAGCCTTTGCAAATAAGCAGCTTGAAAGTCCTTCATCTGAAGAGGAAGCACCGGCTGCAAAAATCAGCCAGAACCCAAAATACCAACTCTTTCTCGCTTCAGATATAGTTGGGAAAGTTTCCAGGAATGAAACAAGTGAAAACGGACCCAGGAGTTCCCAGTGGGAGAGCAGTAACTCTAGATTTGGGTCTAACAACCACCGTGGCTCCCTGGAGTCCTTGGCATCCAGAGACTGGGATACTATGTCAGACAGGGTGAGTATCAGCAGGTGTACTGGAAGCTTCTTAGGTTTGCTTCCGCACTTTAAGCAGAAATTTCTTTAACTCACTGTTATGAGAATTTGGTGCTTAAATATAAGATTGTAGTCAAAGACGATGAATTATTTATATGCAAGCTCAGAGTTTGAAATGTTTTGTACTCTGGTTTCAGGTGGGTGGTTTTGACAGTCCACCAAGAGTCTTCAACAGTCCCTACGCTGCTCATTCAATTGATCACGTTTACAGAAATGTTGAATACAAGGTATTATATTATTCATGTTTTTTTAATATATATTTCATATTCACATTTTTATGACTTTATGCATATTTTGTGTGAGTTTCTGAAATTAGTTTATGAATTTCATTCCTGAAAAGTAGTATTTTAATTGTCCAAGTGAAATGATTTGTTTACTATTCTGCTTTAGTAACGCCTCATGCTGTAATTCCAAGTATTCCTTTGAAGAGGTTCTATACTTTCATTCCTGATTCTCTCTCTATATTTTCTCCCCTTGCTGTCCAGGATATGATGTCACCAGCCCCATCTGACCTCAGCGTTTTTAGTTACAATAGCAGAAGCGACAGTCCGGTTCCTTCCCCCACAGTCTCTGCCTCCCGCGGACGATTCCCTGCGTACGACACTTTGACTAGAAGGCGAGAGGTCAGGAGTTAATGACCACTTTTCCCGTCAAGTATAAAAATATATATTTAAATGTCACATTCGAACAATAAAAATCATCCAATTTCCACAGCCACTTATGCAGTACCAGGGCGCGGTAATCCCAGGAAGCACCAGAGGCGCGGACCCATTGCGGAACGCATTCACGCACACAATCGGGCACTGAGGGGAATTAGCTATTAATTTGCCAGTGTTTGGCAGCCTTTTGAACTCTGCTCCTCCTGTGTTTGTTTGTGAGCTTCCTCCCAGAGTCCCAAAGATATGCAGTTTGCTGAATTGGCCTCTGCATTGCCCGTAGCGTATTATTGTGTGTGAATGTGTGTTCTGCCATGGAATGGCATGCAGGCTAGACTGTCCCCCTCATGACCTGCATATGCATGTATACACAAAATAACTACTGATTACTCCTTTTTGGAGAAGATTACTTATACTTTTTTGATGGCTTCTTACTTACTGCTATCCCATCTAGGGTGTTCCCCAGTTTTATGCTCTTTTTTTGCTAGACCCTCCACACTTTGACCTGGAATCAGTAGAGATGAATTTGTGGGGGGGTGGGTTAGGTTTTAGGTTTGACACTAAAATACTCTTATTTTTTGGTGCCCCAGTGCCATGTTCATATGTGTGTTTGGTCTTACAGCCCAGTACTAGTCCTTATCTCCTGAAAACATCAGCTCCTTATAAACGAGATTATATCGAAGAACTCACAAAGCAACTCGATGAAATTCAGAAGGTACGCTGTCTGAAAATTCTTATAATGTTATCATGTCAATTTACAGCTGTTGCTTATACAATAATTTTAAATATACATGAACAGCAAAATAGGCTTGGATACACAAGCATGTAAACACCTTAATTTAGTACATTTAACATTAGAGGCAGTCTTGTTCTATCTAGCAGTAGAATAGATAACCTACATATATATGACAATTCTTGATGACTTTGTCTTGGTGGCATCTCCTCTCCTCGCAGAGAAACCAGTTCCTTGAGGCTGAAAGCATTGAGATGGATAAGGAGAGGAACCAAATCCGTTTTGAGATGAGGGGACTCCTAGTGCACAATGAAGACCTCTTTCGGACAAATACCCAACTGCAAGTGGAGATGAAACGAATGAGGGAAAAGATGGCAGAAATGGAAATGGAGATTTCAGCCCTGAATGAGCGCTTAAGACAGCAGGAGGTACGACAGTTCACACTTTACGCAAACGTCACGGCAGACCGAAAATAATGTGCTGTATGCATAAGGTACAAAGGTCTGACAATGACGTTCAGCATAGCTGCGTGAAGGTTTTCTCGATATGTTAATGGAGTGGTATGGTGACTTCCTGGGCCCTGCCCCTAGGGCTCTCTGTGCAGTTTGCATGTTTCCCCCGTGTTTGCATGGGTTTCCTTCCACAGACACAATAATCCCAATCCGATTTATGGCAAGTATGTCCTAGAATAGACTTTAGCTCACTATGGATTTATGGAAAATACTTGAATGGAATTGTGACTGGAATAAAATGTTATGCGTTTATACAAGATTCGTTAGCTGACAGAATCTAGCTAACTTACTAACATACTATAGTATACACACACACACACACACTTACACAATTAGCAACAACTAAAACTACACATCACTTCATTCATGTGGAACATTCTGGAATTTTTAAATTTTATTTTCTATCATTTTTAATGTTTTCAATCCGCGCTTGGTTAAATCCATCAATGCAGAACCTACAGATACAGAGGGCCCACTGTGATTGAGATATTTTTATAAAATCTAATCTATTTTTTGTTTTTTACCAAACTGACAAACGACCAGTGGATTATGTGTTTATTTTTATAGCGTATATGCAAACCCAAAAGGTAGCTGTTTTTCATAATCTGATTAAAACAAAAGCAACTAGCCAGGGTCCTGTGGCTGTATGTTATATTTTTCTGACAGATGTAACTGCAGTTATGTTCCTCCAGGCCTGCAGCTCTGAACCGTGGAGTTTGTAACTGTTTGACTTCTTGTTATTCTACAATCTGTTAATATTGTAAAATCCTTGTGGTCGAAGCTGAAACGTAAATGAAAAACACTAGAAAATGTATCCATATGTATAAGTTCAGCATACTTTATGTTTTGTGTGCAGACTGAGTTAAAAGAAGCTAGAGAAGCGATGGCGGAGGCCAATACTCAAGAATTCGCATTTGGCTTCCTGCAGCAGGCTTTAAAGAACAAGATACAGGATGCTGAGGTACGGAAAGCAATTTTTGACTACAGTATATTATTATTTTATACATACTATATAGAATAATAAGGCAATTTCTATATATACTAATTCTATGCATATTTTGTGTCTACATATAGTAATTTTATACATTTTTATATATTTTGGGCCCTGCCCCTTTGCATGCTTCCCCCATATTTTTAGAATTACATTCTAAGCAAACACCTGTCATCAAAATGATTATTCCTTGACGAGTTAATGTTCCTCGTGAAGTTGATGTATGTAATAGTGTAGTAGTGGAAGCCTGAAATTCACTGTGTTGCAGGAAGCTCTTGAGAAGCAGACAAAACATTCCCAGACATTATCTGAAAAGCTCTGGCATATGGAGAGGGAACTGGAAGAGCTTAGGGTGGAAAAAGAGATGTGTGATAAGAAGAATTCAGAGCTGAGCAACACGGTGAACCACCTAGAGGCTGAGGTACGACATAGCAACCTCTGCATAAAACGAATCAAGTGGGAATGGTTGTCATCTGAACTGAATAGTATCTGAAAAGTCAATATTTCCTTTGTGTTTGTTAAATTTTGAAAAACGTATATTGGCAGGGATATAAATCAAGTATAATTCCAAGAATGCAAATATGGCACCTTTAGTAACTGATTACCCCAATTATACACAGCAGTCTTGGAAGTTTCCCCCACATGTTTATATTGTTCTGTATTTAATATTTACATTCATATGGTTATAATCTGTCCCAGATTGTGCATTCCTGAGTATAAAGTTAAACTGGGAAAAAAAATTAATGTGTCACATGCTCCGTTTGAAGAGGGAACGCTCTGTCTGATTGCAATCACTTGCAGCTGGGAGACGCCTTGAAAGCCACAAGCCAGTCGGCCGCAGAGCTGAGCCTCCAGCAGAAGCTGAGGAATGAGGCCCAGCTGCAGGTGGAGGAGCTACAGGAGAGTCTGCTGGAGAGCACGCAGGAGCTGGACCAGGCCCAGCAGCTGATCAGGCGGCTGCAGGGGGAGGTCTGACATTCTCACTCTTATTGTCATTTACCGCTGCTCTTTTTTTTATCATTATTTATTGTAAAATGCTTGTAAATTCACCTGTGTTTTTGGTTCTAAAAACGGGGTTTTTTAAAGCCCTGGACCCCTTCCCAGAATGTAGCTTTACTTGTGGGCACAAATAATGTAGCCGTACACTCTTACTTAACGTATTAATTCACCAGTAACTACAGTAAGTGTTATGTACTGAGCCCATGTTCGTTCGTCATTTAATCAGTCACGACAGTTCATGTATTTCACGCCAGATCTTACAATGTGACACTCTATCACTCTCCTTTGTACTGTAGGTGGCTTGGTGTGTACAGAATTTTACACTCGTACTGCAAGTCAGTAAGTCATTTAGTGGGTATGTGTGTTTGACCCAGGTTGCAGAGAAGCTGACTGACAAAGAGAAATCTCTGGAGGAAGAGATCCAGTTGCGGGAACGCATTCAACTGCAATGCAAACAGGCTGAGAGGACAGTAGAAGATCTGCAGATGGAGCTGGAGGCAATGGCCCAATCGAAGGAGGAAGTTGTGAAACAGCTGAAGCAGACCCAGGTACCAGATCATTCCAGCTTTCTCCAAAACATGTAGCCGCGATTATCGTGCTAAAATTACAGAAACTCATTAATCAAAATATTTTAGAACCAGCACACCCAAATGTTCTTCAAAAATTAAAACAGATTCATTATAAATATTTAATTAAAAAAATATATATATCATTATTTGTGCGTAGTATATACATTTATGGTACAATTCAACAGATTTATCATTTTCATATTTATCATTCATCTCAAATGTTGGGAGACAATCAGTTTAAATCTCAAGGTTTTTCCCATGACCGTTTCCTCAGGAGAAGATAATTGATCTGGAGAGTGATCTGGAAGAGCTGCTTGACAATGAGCAGAGGTCGGCCAGCAAATACAAAAGAGCTAGTGAACAGGTAAATCTTCTAAATGTGGATTTTTGCTAAGATTCTACATTCTCTTCTACACAGTAAACCTTTTGAAATATACCACTTGCAGCTCATAGAACATTAAAATAGATTATACCCAGTGACAGGAATAACTTTAAATTGTGTAGTACTTTAATTTTGACCAAACTGTTATTTTTGAGTAATTTGAATAATTTGCACTCTTGATTTTATCACTGAATATGATTTTTAAATAACTGCTTTTCACTAGATACTATAATTTTTGCACTGACCTACATACTAACCTAACAGAACAGGTTGACTGTCTTTTTGATAAGGAAGTCAATTTATTTTACAGGCAGAACAATTTCAGACGAAGCTGATTCAGGAAAAAGACCTTAATGACCAGCTGGAATATGAAAAAGCCATTCTAGAAAGAGAGGTATGCGGCATTATGTGTGACAAAGAAATAAAAATTTAAAAGTAAAAAAAAACAAATCTAAGAGGTTATATTTTGCCAAACTCACTGAATAAATCAATGTTTATTTATACAACATATAAATAACAACAAAGACTGGTCAAAGTGCTGCACAAAGGTGAACATCACAGTTTGATCTGCAAAATGAGCCTGACTGCAGTTGGGACAACAGTTTATTACAGCTTTCTGAGACTATTGAAATGATTCGATTCCGTTTTCATGCTGGTTTTTATTTGCAAAGATGTACAACTTATGAACTTTTTAGAATGCATATTATGAATATGAATTATTTTAAACTAGTGTAAACAGTTTCATAAACAGGACTTATGAGTTTTGCGACTTTCAATTTACTTTGTGTTTACAAGCATATGCAAACTAAAAATACGACCATGAAAATGATGCACAGAATTGCATGTTATGATTTTTTTATGTGACTGCAGTTCTTGAAATGTTACATTCTGATGTTTCTTAGCAACAAATGAATTCAGTTAACTCTGTGCTACAGATCAAGGACCTACATAAAGAGATACAGGAGCTTCAGAATACTAGGGTTCCAGATGACATCATCATCAAATTTGAAAGTAAGATCAAGGATCTAGAGAACTCCCTTCGGACAGAGGATAGGTAAGTTGTGACTATAAAATGCCACCTGAAAACTGAAACAGAAAATGCTCTCCTGTAAATTTCATCACTCATCTATTTTTCTGCTTGTACGCATCATTCTTCTAGGAGCCTTTTAAGTCAGTCTTTGGTTTTATGCATCGTGTATTTTGCAGATATTATATCTGGTACACAATGTTTGTGTGGGTCAAACAGCGTGATCTTCTCTGTATCTCATCCACTGCTTGTACATGTCATGGTGATATTCCAGCACCATTTAGAGGAATAATCTGGATGCAGAATAGGGTGACCGTAAAATATGAATGATTATCGATGAAGACATCGTGATCAAAACTTACATTGTCGCACATATTGTAAATGACAACACACATACCCTCTTTCCTCTGCTTCTGATCACTCAATCCAGCCCAGAATACAAAAGAGAGTGAGATGATTAACTGTGATGTTTGACAAATGTAGCCTTTTGATGAAGGATTCCGTGGTAGATAATTGAGACGAAAGATTTTACATTTTCACAAATTTGCCAACAATTTCTCAGTTTCTAAATATTCTTCTTCTAGATTGCGTCGCCTTGTCAAACTGAAACTTGTTTTGTGAAAATACTTTCTTATGCAGTGCATTCATATTAAGCCCAAGTAATGTAATGACACTTTTGGTCAACAGCTGTACCAAAAGCCATTCGCTCTTTTTAATTATTTTATTGACTTCTATGACTAATGAGATTCAAAACAGGATACCACAAACCGGACCATCCACTCACAATGTCAGGTTTTCTGCAAAAAGCCTTTGAGATTTACACATGAGTATATTACTTGAAAACGGTAACTGTCAGGACCTGGGGACTACAGTAGAAAGACAAGGCTAACAAAACGAAACTAAAGCCATCTCTGCATACCAGAGTTAAAACTCCCAAACTACCCCAAGACTGCAAACCTGGAACGTAGATGCAGACTAACGCCCCTCCCAAAAGGTAGCTCTTGATGTTCAGGCTAAATCAGACTAGGATCAGACTAAAACAATGTGAATATCCCAAACTAAATGAGGACTTCCACTGAATCTGTTTCAGGCTCAGTTTTCTGTCACATCGCAGGACTCAGAAAGCTTGGTTAAAACACATTTTATTGACTTCCACATCTTGCGTGACCCAAAACAAAATATTCCAGAAGTCCAGGTCCTGTTCAGGTCCAGACCAAGATTTTGTTTTTACTTATCACTGAACTATCCACCTCGGGAACATCCCAAACCAGATTGCCAAATGCCGCATATGCCAAATCTCCAGCCCAAAACTCCCTGAGACCATTGGACATTACAGCACAGGAGGCCATTAACTGTCAAAACCTGGGATGTCAGATTGCATGAACAGTTCGTGAGCTACACAAGAGACAAAGCACTGGAACAACGAGAAACAAGAACCTGGAAAATGGGGATAAAATGCAAATACTAAAGAACCAAAATGAACATAAAACAAAACTGCACACTTAGCACATTATAGCTACAGTACACTAGATAACTAAATCCACAAGGTCAGAAGCAAGAAGCCAGCAATCATCAGGACAAAATACTGGAAAACAACAAACAAAAACCCAGATACAAACCACTTGGTTTAAAATCAGCATGACAAACCATAGTACAGTGATGCACTTAAGTAGCTAATATAACAATGACCCTGAGCCTTGAGGAAAATCTAGCTGTTCAATAGAATTTAGAGCCGGTTAATTCCAGTTTAAGACAAAGTGCAAGTATAAATCATTGTTTGCCAGTAAAGGAACATTTTGTCCCTTTTCTGTACACAAAAACTGCCACATGTTGATGGTATTCCCTGTTTTGATAAATTGCAAATAATTCAATATTATTAGAATCCAGTACTATTCTGAACCATTTTACTTGTTTTATAAAGCAGTTTTCGTTATTTGTGACTTAATATATGTACTTGACATATTTAGGAGCAAGGGCGTGTTAACAAACAGCATTGGGAAGCTGGAAAAAAAGGTGTGTGAACTGATGGAGCAGATGGAGGAAGAGCGCAAGCTGGCCATGGAACAAAAGGAGCTGGTAGGTTGACGAGGAGGCTGGGTTTCTGTATTTCCCGAGGGGGTCCCATTCTCGATTTTGCCGTGTGTTTTATGCCTGTGCTGCTTTGACTCTTCAAAAACGACATGCTTTTCTGTGATGCGCAGTGTTTGCCCGGATTGAGCCTGTGTAGATGTCTAACCTGACTTTATCCCGCGTCACAGATGACCCAAAGGATCCGCTCTCTGAAACGGCAGCTTAATGACAGTGAGGAAGAGGCGGGCAGAAAAGAGGTACAACACCGGCACACGCAGAGGGAGCTCGCAGAGGAGCGCGAGGCCACGGCACGCCTACAGAAGCAGCTGCTGGACCAGAACCTGCAGATGAAGTACACTTTCTCTCATACAGTACAAGCCAATCTTCACTTATACACTGCATTTTAGTGACTGTGAATGTAATTATTTAGCTGCGTGTTTACTGTGAGACAAACATGTTTTGACATAAAGCCTTATATTCCTTTTTTTTAGGTGGAAGGACTCTCTTGTGATGAGACAGACTTTTGAAAATCGTAGATTCGACTTGGGTAAAGATGATGAGCAGGGAATTGATTCCACGACGAACAAGGACTAACGCCGAAACATTCAGTGCACTTACACAAAAATGTAAATATCAGTGTAATTCAGTACAAACTTAAGCCCAGTGTTTAAACCTTTCTGTGACACAAAAGTCTGTTAGAAAGTGACTTCAGAGACCAATTACAATTTATCAGGAATTTATGTTTCCCATGAGATTGATTGGACTAAACCATGTACTGAATGGGATGATAATTATAATTGCTTTTGACCGACCAAGTCTGAAGTTTTAAACATAACTAGTCTCTTTCCAAGACAGGCCATAGCAGAATATACTGTAGCAAAGACATTTACTTGAACAATAAACAGATTCATAGAATAAAGTATTATTTTGATATGTATCATATATTAAAATAAATGAAATGTATTCATATTAAAGAAACATTAAAAGGTGTTTTATACTGACATATTAAATATAGATTTAATATATTTTATATAAGTAAAACAGATATATTACTGTTATATGCAAATTTTAATAGGTTTTGAAGGTAAATTTCAGATCTCTGAATCTATTCTATGGGCATTGTCCTGGAGACATTGTTTTGTCAGAAAAGTCTGTACCACTCATTTAGAAGAGGTATTTTTGGGGAAACGTAAGATGGAATAGGTGCTTTTGCTGAAGATGCCATGCTGACGTATTCGGATATTGGGATGGGTTAAGCTCCCTGGAATGTAAATCAAACTGTCACTGTAACACTAAATGGGAATTTTCTATTGTTTATAGAAATATATAAAGGTGTATAGTTTACACCTTTGACGGTTATTAGAAGGAAGTGTATGTATGGTGTTAAAGCAAGTAAATCAGATTAAAAAAAAATAAAATATACCTAATTTTTGGAATTGTATTTTAATGGTTAATGGTGCTAGGTTATGCTAACCCTTTTTTTGATGATCAGTGTATCCAGGTTTTCAGGCCACTTAAGTACAATTTCATGTTATGAGTTGCCACCCAGTCTAGGGTCAGGCCGTAGCACGAACGAGAGTGACAGTGTATGATGTTTCAATACAAACATTCATTGGTACATTAATGAATTGTAAAAATATGCAGTTAACTGGTGGCAATATGACAGGCAGAAAACCATTAAGAAATTCAAAGTGCTACACAGGCAGTTGATCATATAAACATGGGTAAGTAGAAGTACTTTCCTAACACACAAACTCTTTATAAACAAACGATCTAATACCAGAGCCACACGAACAACACCACCAAATTGTACAAACAGTTGCAAATGGAAATGACAGCAGATGCCAGCAACTACAAGAATAACAAAATACAGTTTAGCTGTTGAGCATCATTATCATATCAGCTGTACCCCTTATAAAGCGATATTCCTGGTGTGACCAAATCAGACTATTTTCTCTGGATGACGTACAATTAGGGCTGGACTGGAATTAAAAATCGGTCCTGGATGTTGTGTTTCCCCACGGCTAAGCGGATTCATTTTGCCAACTGGGGTGGGGGTCCCCGACAATGCATTTTGCCGAGCAAGGGGTATATCTCCAGAAGCTGGAATGCGCAGCCCTGCAGTATAAATTTGCATTCTGCTGGATGAAAATGTTTCAGCTGGTTCACAGTATTTCTAAGTCTTTGGCAAAGTATTTAGTACGCAGCACCGGCTTGTTACGTAGACTTTATTCATTACTTTGTTCATAGTACCACCACATCTTTTTACTTTGTTTATTCACAGCATCTCCTTTTTATAAAGATCTTGTGATGGATGAACTGCCCTTTGCTTCACTAACACACATACTTCGGCTCCAGTAAAATAGTAAGTCTTTCTCCCAACCGTGACTTCAAAATCGGGATACATACCGAACTGAGATTTTTGCACACCATTACATTTCAATTATTCCTATTGAGTGCCTATTCGGTAAGGACTAAATCTGCGTGCATTTGTATTTATATATTTTTTAAACAACAGTTTAGACCGGTTTCCTTGTTTGTCATGGATTTTCCAACGTAACTAGGATGTGACGGCATTATTTGTATTTGTCTTAGGTTTTGTATGTTTACATGGGTATTGGCTATGTTATTATTTTAATGCCGATCTAAACAAAAAGTGCTACATACAAGTTACTACATACAAGCGCTCATTTCCGTGTGCAAAACACGTTCTGTGCCACAAAAAAAGCATTTAATGACGAAATCAAGTAATGCCTTTCTGCATTCCGCACACAAAAGCAAAAACACGTCACTTTCTTTCATGCACAGAAATCAAAAGGAATGTGTCAGTTTGTGCACAGAATTGATATCAGCACTTTGCATTACACGGACAGAAGAAAGTCAGTTTGTGGACGAAATTCGTTTTGTGAATGAAAGTCATTTAATGGAAGGAACTCCCCCCCACCCCCACAGTCGTGCGCTTTTACTACATACTTCGACATGCATTTTGTGGTACCTGTCGTGACTCAATCCATCCATCTTTCATCTGCTTATTATGGTTAGTTAGGGTTATGGTGGACTGAGATCCTATCCCTGGTAGCGCCAGGTTGGAGTATGCCCTAGATGGGATGCCAATCTATTACAGGGAACACACAGACTTAGTCATACAATACAAGTTATTTCGAGAGACCGGTTACCCTAAAGCCACATTACACTGGCTAATGTAATTGGCCAGATGCCAATTTCCCTGCATGTATTTGGAGGGCGGGAAAAAGTTTGATTTTTTTTTATATTGATTAGGCATAGTGGCATAAACCAGTGGAAGACATAAACAAAACAAGTAAGACACCTCTTTAAACACTACATTTCAAACAAACTTTATTCATTTGGAAAAAACATATATGCATTCAAACATTTAAAGTAAAATCTATAACAGTATTATGTGTTCCTCATATACATCAACCAACCTTACAATAAAAGTAAAACATACGATCAACATTTCCCACAAAGAAGTGATATCGAACAAAACACCAGCATTTTATTTCCAAGTACTTTTATTTTATTCTTCAAAGTAGTTTTATTTATTTTTGTATTTGGTAGCTGTTTCATTATCTGCAAAGAAACAGATTGATATATTAAACTGATACATTGATTAAGCCTACATACATCAAATTTGACTATTTCAAAGTGAATCTCAAGCTAATCATGCAAAGGGTGCATTAAAACATACTATACTCTGGTAAAATGTAATTAATGCATGCACTCAAGAATCCGCAGGCATAGTGATATTTAAAGAATTTTTATTGTTTTTTTTAATATGCAATGCATATATGTTCAGTAACAAATGTTTTGGACATCTAATTCAACATATTATATCACTACATACAAATTCTATTTTGTATTTCATATAACAAAATATATAGTTCCAACTTTTAAAGCTTTAAATAGGTGTAATGTAATTATGCCACATAATTGTTAAATATCCATTGTCTTGATTGGTCCATAAATATGTTAATCATTTTACTTTTACTGCTCAGACTGGAAGATAGAACTTTGATGACTCTGTTGTAGTTTGATATAAATGTGCCAGTGTACAGTTACTTGTAATGATATATCAAAATCAAATTACAATATTATAAACCGCACTAGTCATATTAATATTAAGCAAAGCTAAAACTAAGGAAACAAACATCTGATATTTTTGTGAAATATAAAAGTCTTAACATCTTTCCAAAAACCAAATTAAATGAAAGTCCACTGGCCATATGAACAGCATTCTAAAAAGCTACAGGGTACCTACCAAATGCTATTGGAAATGTTTAAAATAACTACCTGTAACCCAAATACATTAAGAGAAACATAAAAGTCCTGCAAGTCCATAGAGCAACAGAAGAAAATCCAAAACTCCACAAGCTTGCAGTCTCCAGAATTTGGCTTGTATACAGTCCCACTTTACAATCGTAAACGTAAACATGCATCTTTACGTTTCACAATAAGTAAAACATCCTGATCATGACAAGAGTCCAGTGATGATCATTTGCAGCTACATTCTACATGCTAGCCAGCCAAAGTTTTGCTTCTTTTTTCTTGTTTTTATTTTCTTAATATTGATGTTAATATACATCTTATACAAATGTTATGTTTGGCAGACAATCATGGTATTAACCACTGCAGGTGTGTGGTTATAGAAAAATAAACCACTTTCTTGTCTAAACAAAGAAAAAAAGTTTTTTTTAAAAAAAAAATTTACAGGTACGACAGAAGAAGTGGAGGAAAAGTAAAAATCCGTCCATCAATCAAACTTCTAAGCATTTTTCCTGATTAAGCTCAATTAGCCCATCCTAGACTACACAGGTCACAAGACTGGGTACACCCTGGACAAAATGGCAGAACACACAGACACGCGCACACACAATTATACTTTGTAAGCAATTTAGACACCAGGAATAAACCGGATAACCGAAAGGAAACACACACAGTTTGGGAGGAAAATGTAACGCCACATACAGACAGCAGAGGTTGGGTGTGAACTCACAACCCTGAAGGTGTGAGGCAGCACCACTGACGCAGGACAATAAAGATATTTTATAAAATTTCTGTAACAATGGCGGTTGCCAAAATACTAATAATGTACAATGTATTAGCAACATATTAGACGAACACTGAGTCTTTATCAAAATTTGCTGTAAAACACAAGGTTAGTCACCTTACAGTAAGTCAAAGTGAAAAACATAGAATATCTGGCATGTTGTCACAAATGTTCATTAGTAGCACTTTCATTATGTCATTAATGTTTTACAGCAAAGCTGTAATCATTGTTAGCACTATATCAGAGAGCTGTGCATGGTACCAGACAAGCAGAAAAATATCACACATGTAACTCAGTGCACATAATTAAATAACTGCTGGCACATATCAGTCCTCAAGCGACTCATTAAATTGATTTTTAAAGTGCTTAATAACAGTAACAAATAAATGAAAGTGGCATAATCTGCATAAGAATAATAGTTATAATATTTGTATAAGATTACACAATTTTTAACTGATGATCGTGGTTCTTAAGAATAATTAAGTAAATGCAAACCATGCTGTCAGCTGAATTCCGTTCCATTTTCTATAACAGCTTAGCAAAAGCTAAGAGAGAAAGCACGAGGTGGCAGATATTCCGGAAGAATACCATTACAGGTCACAAACAAAGGGCAGCTAAGACACACCTACCAATATGACCTTGGACTGACGTTTCACGCAAACTGCATGTACACTGGCATTCAATAGTTTGGGGTCACTTAGAAATTTCCTTGCTTTTGAAAAAAGCAAGTTTATTTGTCCATTAAACAACTATCAGATTGATCAAAAATACTGTGTAGACATTGTTAATGTTGTAAATGACTATTATATTTGTAACTGAATATCTACATAGGTGTTCAGAGGCCCATTATCAGCAACAATTAGTCCTGTGTTCCAGTGGAATGTTGTGCTTGCTAATGCAAGTTTTATTTTTAAAGGTTAATAATAAAGCAATAAAACTGTCCTTCTTTGGAATACCTGACTATCTGGAGTATCAGCAACTGTGGGTTTGATTGCAAAATGGTCAGAAACAAAGAACTTTCTTCTGAAACTGAAAGTGAAGGCTATTCCATGCGATAAATTGCCAGGAAACTGAAGATCTCGTACAATGCTGCGTATTACTCCCTTCACAGAGCAGCGCAAACTGGCTCTAACCAGAATAGAATACGGGAGAGGGAGGCCCCAGTGCACAACTGGGACGAGAGGATAAATATGTTAGAGTGCTTAGTTTGAGAAGCACACACCTCATGGGTTTTCAACTGGCAGCTGCATTGAATAGTGCCTGCAAAAGACCAGTCTTGGCGATAACAGTGAAGAGGCAGAATTGCAAAGAAAAAGCAGCAATAAACAAAAAGAAAAGACGGGATGGGCAATTAATACAGACACTGGCCAGAATAAGATTAGAAAAAAGTGCTATGGATGCAGATCAAATGAAAAGATGCTGGAGGAGTGATTGACGACATCGTCAAGCATGGTGGAGACAATGTGATTGTCTGGGGCTGCTTTGGTGATGGTACAGTGGGAGATTTGTACAGGGATCCTTAAGAAGGAAGGATATTGTTCCATTTTGCAACGTCATGCCATACCCTGTGGACGGAGCTTTACGGGAGTCAATTTCATCAAGACAACAACCCAAACACAGCTCCAAACTATGCAAGAACTATTTAGGGAAGAAGTCAGTTGGTATTCTGTGTATAATGGAGTGACCAGCACAGTCACCGGATCTCAACTCTCTGGAGCTGTTATGGGAGCAGCTTCACTGAATGGTACGCAAGAAGTAACCATCAAGCCAATCCAACTTGTGGGAGATGTTTCAGGAGGCACGGGGTGAAATCTCATCAGATTACCTCAACAAACTGACATCTAGAATGCCCAAAGTCTACAAGGCTGTAATTGCTGCAAATGGAGGATTGAAGAATACAATTATTTTAATTTCAAAAATGATTTTCTATTTATTTAGCTATGTTTTCTATTCAAACTCATTTCATGCATGTTTTCATGGAAATTTTTAAGTGACCCCAAACTTTTGAATGGTAGCACACAGAGCCAAATACCTGCATGAAATCCACAACCTTGGAGGCGTGAGGACACAGTGAATCTCTGGATAATGATGTTGTAATTATAAATTAAGTAAAGCTCAGAAAAAATGCCATAAATGTAAAAAAAAAAAATCTGGGCAAATATTGCTCGAATTAAAATAATAGTTACAGGGAAAGTAAGATATACGGCATACACAAATGGCTGTCTCAAATTTTGGTTATGATATATGGTTTTATACAGTAAGAAAACCCATATTCCAAAGCTTTAAAATGGATTTTACAGTATGCACAATAGATACTGATAGATAATAGATACAAATAGATATTTGATTTTGAAATATCATACTCACTAGAATGGGGTTATTCACACATTTTTTCCTTTATATTACAGTTTTTCTGAATTGCTAAAACACATTTCCTAAAATCTCCTGTCCTTTTCTCAAGACATTAAGCACAAACCATAAAATTCAAGCTACACACACAAAACCTTTGACTCGTTTAGCAAAATCAATCTTCTCAAAACTATTATCTTTGCGCAAAAGATCATGCATCAAGCCAGTCAGTACATAAACACTACTGAACAGTCATTACACATTATAGTAAACCACTGAAAATGCTACCAGTTTAAACCATTTCTCGCATGTAGAGAAATGTCTACTCTGGATGTGGTCTTTTTGCATGTTGAGCTGCAAAATTGGAAACCAAAAGAATTTAGTAAAAAAAATTGCTGTCTACCAAAAATTTTGCATGCTATTATACTAAACAGATATTCAACCTTTGCAGTGTTCAGTACTCCAAAAAAGTTACTGTTAAGAGCAAAGTAAACAATCCAGATGAGCGGCATATCACAGCAACAGCCAAGCTAGAATCAATTCATCAATTGTGTATTCATCCTGCCTCATCACCATGTATAAAGGACAGAGGACTTTCTCTGCATCACAGGAAATTCGCTCCCTTGCTGGGTGATGCGGAAAGAATCT
>JAODKE010000125.1:25792614-25805655 GCA_026779605.1 Mormyrus hasselquistii
ACCATGTATAAAGGACAGAGGACTTTCTCTGCATCACAGGAAATTCGCTCCCTTGCTGGGTGATGCGGAAAGAATCTTCTTTGTGACCCATTTGTACCTTGACGTCGAAATTCAACTCACCTATGGCACTTGTACGCTCATCCAGCGTGCAATCTAGGTTCTAGTCACTCTTTGGTTTGTACACCTGTTCAGAAACGTGTGAACAGTTTTGAGTCATTATGTTTAAATGATGATTACTGTGTGCAACCTGTGTTTAATTTTTGTGACCTATGTTTTCCATTTTGATCAATATTCACCATATTGCAAAATGTGTTTTGATGAATGATGTGTTTAGAGTTTTGCAAAAAGGGTGACTCAGATCTGCACATTGTGTCTAACTAGGTGAGCACTAATGTTTCATGAAACGAGTGACTAATTCAATAAATGAGTTTCGACAATTGGCAGTTTCGTTCCAAGAATGAGGTTTGGTGTTTTAGCAATTCAGAAAAACTGTATTAGATTGTGCATTAAAGTATGAAATGTGTTTATTATTATTATCATTATTTATGCATAACTATTTGTGCTGTCACTTGATATTGAAAAAAATCAAGTTACATTCATTTGTAAATTAACAGGAAATAATTTTGAAAATGTTTAGCAATTTGAAAACAAAAAGCTGTACCACAGCTAAAGTCAGTTAAATATGACAGGGTTTGCTAACCCATAAACATCAGGCGTGCCACACTTTCAGACTCTCACGGTCACACAAATCTATATTATTCCATCATAACCCTAAAATTAACTACATCAAAAGCGTTGGGGCAGTATGCAAACCCTACAGACTATTTACAACGTAATAAAACTCTTACATACATGTAAAAGTGCGTGCAGACTTGTCTCGAATTGAAAATCTCACTCAAGCCAGCTGACCAAAGTTGGCAGCCCAGGCCAGGAATACAGTGAAAGACCTCAGCCACCCAAACAATGGGCTCCTGCTCCCTTAAAGGCAACACACAGAGAATGGGGAGGAGCTTCTCCTCACTGCCATTCGGATCCTTATCCAGGGCAACACTGGGACTGGACTTGGCTGCAAACCCCACCCTCATTACAAACCTACTTTTTACTTATAGAACTACCTCTGCTCGCTGTTGCACTACCGTGCTAATTGCACATACTGTACTACTATAATTGCACACCTGTACTATGTGACATCTGTATCCACCCCCCTCCCCTCCAACCGTTAGACTCTTATGTGTAATTTATTTCAATCTAACCCCGTCTAACCCTGCTATGTACGTATCCCACTGTTTAGTTTTAAGTCACAGAGTTTTGAAAGATAACATTTCACTGCAAGTCATACGGTGCACAATTGGTATGTGACAAATGAATTAGAATATGAATTCGAACTCAGATGTTAATATTTCTTATTAAAAATGTATTGGTAATTTTTATATTACTGATAACAGACTTAAAGCATTGAATAGAAAGTGAGTTGAATACAAATAAATTTAACCCTTTCTAAATAACTGTAAATACACAAAAGCTGACTACTGCCAAATCTAAGATGTCTGAGAAAAGCTCTATGGGGTTTCTGCCTGAACTTTTTTAAAAATACAAAGAACATAAAGCCATTAATAATTATTTGTTGCTATACTAGCTAGCTCGGATAACTGGATAGTGTAAACAGGGTACATTTTAGTAACAACTAACGTGTCAGACAGACCTTCCAGATATCTTCAGTACTTTCTTTGCCCTTTTCCATATTATGATCAAAATTCATAACCATTCAGAAATCATAAGGGAAAATTATAACGTTAAAGCTAATTCGATGGTAGCTGGTGGGGTCATGAAGCCAGGCAGCAAAGTAAGTGTATTTATACAGTTGACCCTTCTGCATCGCAACTTTCCCCATCACGGCTTCGATAGTGAGGCCGGCATAAAGGAATACTTTTCGGTTTTTGGGTGTTTAACGAAAGTTACAGATGACAATCAAAATGTTTAGTAACTCATAAATGCATAAAATAGGTGCAGAGTGTTGGTTTGGAGAACGCCAGGCGCGTTTACAGTGGCCTTTCACACGAGATCTCGCATCTTCGTCTCGCGGTTCATCTCTTTTTTTCCACCACACAAATGCTCACTTTACTCGTCTTGGGGATCAAGGGAACCAAAAAATTTTACGTGTTTTTTTTTTTCTCAAATGGGGGGGGGGGGGGGGCCTGAACCCCTAACACCTGCAATGTGGAAGGGTCAACTGTATATATCAAAGATCCTAATGGATTATTAATTGAAGTAGCCTGTTGTCATGCCTGAATGTGTGTAATCAAACTATACATCTGCTGTAGCACATATACAGACATGGGAAAGGCGACAAACCAATACGGAGTTAAAAGCTAACAACCACATTTCTTCTCATCGGCTGATATTGCTTCCAGTTTGCTGATTCCTTCTCCACTGTTTGTCTCCTGAGCTGGTTTGTCCACACACTGTTCCATGCGCTTCATCACCAGATCCAGGAGAGTAATGACGGCTTTATCCACCTCGGAACCTGTCGCCGCACTCGTCTCAAAGTAAGGGATCCTATACGAAACATGCACAAAAGCCTTCTCTGACATGTCAGTTCAAACAAACCAACTATTTACACAGATACAAGGGTTTTTTTATTTCTGTGAGAAAATCATACTGACGGTTTAATTACGCCATTTGCCGTTTTGGATTAGTGAATGACGTTTGATGCTAACAGTTCCATCTGGTTTGCCGGTAATTAGCAGAGATTTAAATATCACTTTTTAAGTGAGGGGCACATTTTAAATATTTATATGTCCTTTTCCATCTTATCAGCTTCAACAACTCCAAGCTACTCTGAAATCTTTTGATCAGGCCAAACTGCAACTAAACAGTATCATGTTGTGTAAAGCAGGTAACCAAACTTGCATATTTTTTTTTTAACCAGCAATGCAGGTGAAACCTACCCGTAAACTAATTGGCACACTGTACAGTACTCTAACTGTTACTGGCTTTGAATGGTTTAACCATTTGTTCAATATATATGACAATGAAATATGTTGCATGTATTTTTTGTTCGATAAGACTGACTTTGTTTATTATGATGACATTGGCGTGAAGATCAGATCACATCTTTGGAGTCATTTCTGCATAAAACATATAGCTTCAGAATGTTTGCGGTACAGCCTTTATACATTAGCCGTCAGTGCTCCTTACTGAAAACCATCGAAGAATGGCATCGCCTTGCACTTACCCGTATTTATCTGCTAGCTCTTTAGCCTGCTTCTCCTGCACCTCTCTCTGATCAGCCAGATCTGCCTTATTTCCTACTAATACTATGTCTGGATTTTCACAGTATGCATTTGCTTGGAGCTGGCCTGCAACAAAATCACACGAGATGAATGAATGTTACATTTACAAAGCACTTTACAGATCCAACGGACAGCCACTTCATCTACCAGCACTGTACAGCACCCACCCGGCGAGCACTTCCCATGCAGCGATGGAAAGTTAGCAGCGATGGAAAGTTAGTACGCTGCATCGTTAATGCTGCGTCACTTCAAACTACTGTAACTAACATCCTAAGTATGACTGTTTCCCAAAACCATCATACTTTGATAGAACCACCATAGTTTGAACCATGTAAGTTCAAACCACCGCAGTTTTAACTACAATAGTTCCAAAGGTGATTGGTCTGACCCTTACGGCAGGTCTCTTGTTAAAACCCACAAGCTTTGTAATATTATTTACAAATACTGTACTAGAATTGTGCCAATATTACATTATTAATTTATTGTCAGTCATATAATAATATTAATCAAAAATAATATTAAAAACTCCAAAAAAAATCTATAGCATCATAATAATAATAATATGATACTTGCCTGATGCTATTTGGCTACAATGCATTTATTGAAATCAGCTCTATCTGTAATTACATTTTTTTTTCTTTTTCGTTTTAACCACACTATTAACACAAATACACGTAGCTCATTAGTGGCCGAGTGGCAATGAGGTGCATACATCACTTTATTTGTCTATGTGCACATGGGTTCGGATCCAAGCACTGGTGCTTTTTTTTTTTAAAAAAAATATATTTTATAATGCAACAAAGCTCTCAGTAATTAAGAAGTGATTAATTATTTGTAGCCATTATTTTCCCTTTACTTTACTCGTGTTCCCCATGTTTTTTCCTATTTAATACTGTATGTACTTAAGCACTGAAATATAATCGCAACTTACGGGCGCTTAATAAGCATATTACATCTGTTGGCGCTGCTGTGCGTCTGTTGACAACACCACTAACTTTTTAGACACTTCAGTGTTAGATAAGTACTATTTGGAAATAGTTTATTTTTCAGTAATTTCATCTTTTTTTGGTAAATATCGCATAATCGTGCGGTCATAAATATATATTTATCTATGTGATGAATTCTACCATATAGCACAAACAAGGTGGGTAAACAACATTCTCTCTAATCATACCATACCCATGAATAGAGAAGTACATAAAAAGTACTCTTACAACTACATTTTCAGTAAGTACTTGGCATTAAAGATGTTTGTACAACAAGATAATTTAATATTTTCACCTTAATTACATGGTGACTACCTTCCTTTGATCACAATTTCCACCATCGATGAAGTACTCACCTGGAACTAAGCATTTAACTACAGTTTGACATCTGTAGTTTGAACTACGCAACTTAATGACAGCATTTGCAAACGTACGCTGGGATGTCTGTACTATCAAAATGAACCCACTTGTGAATAGCATACATATCTCTCTATTTTAGCAGGGCAAATGTGAAGTTTCACAGTAACTATGGAAAAATAGAGAAATACTGGACCCCACCCCAGTGCTGGTATTTTCCGGGGATCATATCCATGACTGGGCCTCCGGAATTTACCCTATTTACAGAACTCCTGCACACAGTCACCCATTATAAACATTTAAAGATGCCAGTCAGTCCAGCTACGTATCTTTGAACTGCGGGAATAAACCAGAGTCCCTAGAGGAAAGGAGCAAGTCACAGATACACACACACAGGGGAATTTTATTCCAAAAACATATATTCGTCACGTCGCCGTTGATTTGTCAAGGGGAAACATGAAATCTAGTGAGATAATGGGGAAGCTGAAAATTATTCATTCAACCCTTCAAAGGAAAACTCTGGGAACAGTGAAAAACAGTGTCTTAAGAAAACCAGTGTCTTAAAAAAAAACAGTGCCTTAAGAAAAAACAGTGCCTTAAGAAATATAGCAGTAGACAATGTGCTACCAAAAGGTAGATCTGAAACTGCTAAATCAAGTAACAGTAGCAAAATGTTAAAAGCAAGGTTTACTGAAGCCAAGGTGGAGGTAGTGGTTTGAGGCTCAATGGAGCATTTTATAGAACAAATGAAATGGGCTGCTGAGCACTATGAGTGAACAGACTTTGGTACAACTTCTGTAGATTCTTGTAAACACACCTTCTAGAAACAGCAGTATAAGCAACATAGAACGATGCTGAAAGACAGGAACAAAGGCTCAATGCCTTTGGGTTCCTATTATAACACTAACCAGGAGCGGCTGGACCAGGAGCAAATTCAGCAGACCTGGTAAAAATAGACGGTAGTAAGCACTTCCTAACCTAGTTGACCAAACTCTGTACAGTGTGGTTGGCCAGGAGACTATGGTGCCAGTGAATACCACTGGAGAGGCGAGGTTTATTTAAGAATAGAAGAAAAAGTAAACAAGACTTGTGGCTACGCAGATATGCTGGTCCCCAATCCAAGGGGGATAAGGGTGACAAACAAATAAGTGAAGGCCCTTCTGCCCAGCTAGGTTCCGGCAAGATACTCCACCAAGCTGTCCGCTCATAGCACACAAAGGTTTACCCTTTACCTCCTCTCCAGCTTTCTTCCCAGCATGGGCTTTAAGCCTTGCTAGGGAAAGCTATCCTACCCCCAGTTGGGGCAATTATCAGATGCCAGCCATGTCCTGTTGGCACTCCTTGTGGCCGATGGTGAAAAAACCATGGTTACTGTTGGTGTTGACCATGATGTAATCCTGGCAGACCATCAGACCACAGCATATACGCCTGAAAAGGTCGATAACATTGCATTTTATTTAAATAATGCGCTGTTCCTCCTGAAATAGTATTGAACTTAAAAGATTTTTCATCTTCTATAAATACGTTTTTTGGTTGACAGTGTAACAGAGTATAAAAGCTGTGGAAAAAAATATAGTTCATATTCCAAAAAGGCCTGGACGATATTTTTTTATTCTATTGTCGTGATATTTCAAGCAGACTATTCATGTTTAACCACTATAACTGGTGTTTCACATCCATTTTCTGAGACCACTTATCCTATTCAGCACTGCAGGGGGTCCAGCGCCTATCGCAGAGAACATGCAAACTCCACAGCCCTGGCGGGGACTTGACTGCATGTCCCAGCGGTGTAACGCGACACTGCTAACCACTGCATCACCATGTTACCCGTTAAACTATGTATTTTTAATAATATATTGTTTTTCAGAGTCTCTCTTCTATTCGTTTATTTTGTTTGCACTACATGTATCATCTTTGCACCTTATTTTATCTGTCAGTGCTCTATATTCTTGCCGCTGTATGAACCAAAATTTTCCTTGGGATCAATAGAGGTAATCTTAATCTTAATCATATAATCATTCATTCAGGCAGTTTAAATGAAGTTTTAATGCCGTTTGTGTTAGAGAGTGTATTACAGTGAGGAGGAAAGAGAGTCTCATGCTGACAATATCACAGTATAGTCAATGTAAAGGGTACAAGGACATCTTTAGAGAGCTGAGAGTTGGTTCCTGATTGCAAAAATGATGAGGTAACAAAAGGCCGATGAAACTGAATCTGACATCCATATGAGCGAAGCACTGAGTGCGGAGCTTAGCGGTACATGATGACTAGATTTTAAAAATGATTGAAATTTACCTTCTCATTTACTTGGCAATGTGGCAGAAGGTAAATAGTCTTAAATGAAGTACAACTTCAATGCAATTACATCATAAAAGACAACATTCAAGTTTGAAAGACTCACCCAATAATGCAAAGTTAGCCATAGATAACTAGAATATATGTGCTCTTTGGTCTCTTGGAGTAGCTAATCCTGTCTTTGCTATGACGTTGACTTAAATTATTTGACTTAATTTACTTTCTCCAAAGGCTACCTGATTGTTTAGCCACATCATTTTATAGAATACAGTACAAAATTATCATATCATTTTTAATGAACATATGGCATATATTGAGAAGGACTGAAAGATACTGGAGAGAGTTCACACAGTGGTATTTGATATTTTTTGCGGTAAATCTTCAGATATTTATAAAACAAAAAAGGAATTTAAAATCTACGGGAGTGGTGGAATGACAGAAATCTATTCCCTGGACAGCTCTATCACCCGCTCTGCTCTTCTAATCTACTGCTACTGCACTCCCGAACTCTACAATTTATAGAAGTCCTAGTTGTGACACACAACTTTGAAATTACACCTATATTTATTGCACATTTGACTTACATGACAATTTGCACAAATCTTTTCCCACCTCTTAGATGGTTACTTGTATGTCTTAATGCAGACATACTTAAATCACACACCAGATCCTGATGAATGAAATATTTAAGTTGTAAATATTTTTTGGTATACACTATATGGACAAAAGTATTGTGACACCTGGCCATTACACCTACAGGCCCTTTTATGACATCCCACTCTAAATCCACAGGCATTGCGTTTAGTGATGTGAGGCTTGCATGCAGCTGCTCGGTCATGAAGTTCCTAGTGCTCAGTTTTTGTGTTGGGGTTAACGCCAGAGGCAGCGTTGGTGATTTTTACACACTATGTGCCTCCGCACTTGGTGACCCTGGTCGGTTACTTTGCAGTTTGTGGTTGAGTCTCTATTGCTCCTAAATGCTTCCACTTATCTAGCAGGGAAGAAATTTCATGAACTGACTTATTGCAATAGTAGCATCCTACGGCAGTATCACTCTTGAATTCACTGAGCTCTTCAGAATAAGCTATTCTTTCACAAATGTTTGTGAAACTGACTCGTGTCTAAGTGCTTGAGTTTATACACCTGTGGCAGTGGTTCTGAATGAGACACCTGAATTCAATGATTAAGAGGTGCGTCCCAATATTTTTGTCCATGTAGTGTAATTGTGTAATTCCTTGAGAACAATATAGGAACAGTAAATGGAAACCAAAGTCAATAAGCCACTGAGGGCTGGATTCATAATCACACCGAAAATCAGTAAAAAAACGAAATAGCAGACTGATCCAACTGTCTTGAATTTCATCACAACTCATAATGTGGTTCAGTAGTTTGTATGACTCCCACATGCCTGTACGCATTCTCCTGATGAGACAACGGATGGTGTTGTGGAGGATCTCCCCCCAGACCTGGATCAGGGTATCACTGAGCTCCTGGAGAGTCTGTGGCACTACTTGGCAGCATAAGGTGCACCAAGACATAATGTCCTGGAAGCTCTCAACTGGATTCAGGTCCGGGGAACCTGAGGGCCAGTCAATGGCATCTTCACTGCATCGCTCAGTCTCCAACTCCTCCTGTCTCTGTCCCTGTTTGTCTGCCTCCTTCTTCATTCAGTGTGCAAATGGATAAGTTCATGCCCAACTAGCACATTTAATACATTTGCACAGTTTTTATGGGATGGTTTGCGAATCTTGCCAGACGTTGTCTAACGTCCATTACTCCCCATGCACGCTGCAGGACCCGTCATTAATTTGTTTGCTCCTAAGCATTGGCTACATTGTTAAGGAGTGAAAGGGGGGGGGGGGGGAAAGAGGTTGGGGGGCATGGGCCAATTTGTCATAAGGGTCTGTGTGGTGCGCTATTGTACATTAACGTACTGAACAACACTTTATATTTTTGACTCAAACTTTTTAACCTGACAAGTGAGTCAAGGATTATAAAAGGTGAGTAAATGGTGTTTTGTAATTAAAAGGGGGGGGGGGTGCACAATCTTTATGTCCATTTACCTTCCAATACACCCCTGGATATGGGAGACTATTAATCATGGAATAATCATTCATGACTATCTTATTATTGTTTACCTGGAAAAAGTACCAAATTAAAATATTCAGCACCTAAACATTGGATGCTGGCACTTACTCATCCAGTTCCTGACATTCAGAAAGCTCTGCTGGCTGGTGAGATCAAACATGAGCAGGAATCCCATTGCATCCCTGAAGAAAGCAGTTGTGAGACTCCTGAATCTGGAAAACAAGAAAAGTAACAATATTGCTCAAAAGTGTGTCATTGAAGGCTGTTTATTTACAGTACTTCAACTGTTTCCAATGCATGGTTTCATTTACTAAGCTATTCATTAATTTAATCAGGGTGATAATGCTCAGTGCAGTAATTTATTAATGTCATATCATTCTTAAAATGGTTTTCTATTTGTGTCAAGCAGACAAAACAAAGCTGATTCAGAAATGAAGTCTTGTTATTTCATCACAAATCATTTCCTACAACAAAGGGGCTGTATGAACAGCAGCCATGTCATGTATTCCCCGGACAGCCCCATTATCCGCTCTGCCCATGTAATCCTTATTCCTTCCACACTCCCCAACCTATACAATTTCTAGATGTACTGGAAAAATCAGCTGGATATGTGAAAGCCAAACAGCTGGATTTGGTGCTGTCAGAAACCTCAGCATTTTACAGCCCCGCCACTAAATCTATTAGCCTTTGAATGCATTATGAGAGATGAACCCCCAAGCTCCGCATCGTCATCACATGACTCTCTCTCTTTAGCTACATGACAGCTATTGATGCACTACTAACACATATTTCAGTTCAAGTGCTCAGAATACAGTCAAAACAATATCAGTCAAATCGCATCACATATTACAACAAAAACAACATTTTATTTTTCAATATGGGGCAATCACGCAATACACAGTACAGATGCCAAAAAAATAAACAAAAAAAAAATGTTCATACAAGTATTTACAAGGGATTATCTCAAATTAACAAGACCAGTATTCACAAGTCAAAGAACGTTCAACTCTTGGCTCTTTCAACTAGAGTACACAAGTTCCTTAGTCACAAAACAGCAAGGAATATTGTTGACTAAGTGACTTTATCTTGCCTCATAGCTGAACTCATGTTTTGAATGATTAAACATGATCAATCATTTTCCTTTTCAGACATTTCCAGACACAAGCATATATATATATATACAAAGCTTGGGCTCGGAGTGTACGGCAAAGCCATTCATCTGGTGACCCAGGAGCCCTTTCAGTGATAAATTTCGGTGAATTAAAATAGCGCAGTCAAAAGAAAATATTATTACATGCCTCTCTTACACACTCTACCCATGTCTTAAAAAAGTGACACAATAAAAATCTCCCACAATAAATTTTGGAACTGCTATGGGTAAAATTAGAATATTCAGAAAATCATCTCATGACCTATAGTCTTAGAATCGTTGACCTACAGTGTTCCTGGGAAGTTCATAGAAAGATCCATGAATTAAGTTTAGATGGCAGATGGCTGCATTCACATGATAGTGGCTGCAAGCGCAATTTTTAGAAATTGAAAATTAACTATATACCTATTTATCTACCAACATAGTCTGCAAATAAGTTACTGGTCTTGACAAGAGTTCTGCCAACAGACACAAAGCAGTGCCAATGAATCACTTGCTTTTGCTCATTACTGTCACTATAAATACAAAATATTTCTGTATACTGGAATACGAATGTCTTTTCGTGACCAGTCCTTGTTCACTTTTCTCCTCTTCACTCATTTTTTTTTAATTTTGCACAAAATCACCACACAGTTTGTGAAACAGTCAAACAGAAAGGACTAAAATGATGTATTTGTCTTGGAGATTGCATGCCAAGCTTATGCAAAAGCAGCGGAGGTAAACATTACACTTGATTCTTTAAACCTATACTAGATAAGACTGAAAAGGAACCATCATTTAAACTGCAGAGCTTGGTAAATGAAGTTTCCTATAGTAAAAAAAAATTTTAGCACAATTTATTGATGGTTTGAAACCAGCATACTATCTCAGTACTTGCAATAGGACAATAGCATGTGCATGACATACCTTGTTGATATTAACATCGTACATACAAGCCTAGTAGTACAGTGGAGCAATGGGGAGTGCGGTCGCCACACACTGCCGTTTTGTGTGTATTGAGGTTGCATGTTAACCCTGTGCGTGCCGATTTCCTTATACTATCCCAAAACATTCACCTTAAGTGGTGGTGCCTTAATTGACTCAGTCGCACCTGAGTGTGCACCCTGTAAAGTGTGGTTGCTTCCTGCCTTGTGCCAGTCGCAGTGAAGGCATATTATTTATATATTTATATTTATCTTCACTCTTACAACATGCACAAATTGAAAAAGATCCGTCAAATACTTCTTGAGTTACCGTGCTAATGGAATCAAGTGTCCGAACTGCCCTTTTTTTTTTTAAATCGCTACGTGGTGCTGCTTCAATTTTGGGCTGGCACTCTGTCACTCATTTTGAAAAAGAAAGATACACATGCAGCGACCACAGAATTCCAGATGTACTCTGTCGACAATTTGAGATGCTTCTGTTCCTAAGTTAAGACGATGTTCAAAGGCAGAAAAAATGTGGCCTGTCTGGCAGGGAGCTCGGCGGCAGCAGAAACACGGGCTGGATTGGAAAACACTGGGTTATATGAAACAACACATCTGTGAGACTTAGGAATGTATACAGTATTAACTCTGCGGAGTGACAAGAGAAGCCTGTACTAAGCAGTACAGGGCACAAACCAGGGCAATGGCCTGGATGAGCACTACTGGGCAAATACACGCACAGTCACACACGAGGTAATTCAGAGGCACAGATTAGCTAAATATTCCTCTTGAAACCTTGGGAGTAAAGCAGAAGATCCAGAGAAATTTCACGTAATGCAGGGAGAACATGCAAACCCCACCCACAGAGCAAAAGTAACTGTTGACTCCCCCCAAAGGTATGATGTAGCTGCTGCATGCTGAGCCTCTTCGCCATCCAAACCAAAAAATGATTTTATATTGGTTTCATCGTAAAAATACAAACACGAATAATGCTTACTTGGAATTACTGAAAAGTAAGTGATGCAAGAATTGATAAATAAAAGCTTTTAAGTAATGTGGATTGTACTTGAGATAAAAGCTGCAAGCTGTACTAAAGTATGCAAAAAATGGAAATTAATTGCAACTTTGCAAAAATAATTTATTTTATTTATTTCTTGTAGATGACAATTACACAACAACTGATAATGCGTCGAGAAGAAAAAAATTCACACACACACACACACACACACACACACACACACACACACACACACTGCCCAGGTGGGAAAAAAGTCACCATTTATATCAGCAAATACTTAAGAGCCAATGACTGAGTCATTATTACAGCTCAGCAACATTATGCAGCAGTAAAGTGAAGTCAGCTGAGTACCTGAATCTACTGAATGGTCAGGTTACACCTCCATCCATCATCAGTGGATTTTTTTAACCTGTTGGCATGAGCATATTCCAGGACAAGAATGCCAAGATTCATTGGGTTTGAACTGTCAAAGAGTGGTTCAGGGAGCATGAGGAATCATTTTCACGCATGACTTGGTCACCACAGAGTTATGACCTTAACCTCATTGAAGGTCTTTGGGATGTGCTGAAGAAGGCTTTATGGAGTGGTTCAACTCACTTGAGTACAGGATCTCGGGGAGAAATGAATGCAAATCTGGATGAAAATAAAAGGGTGAGATATTGCATAACCCCGTGGAAACAATGGCATGACAAATGTGCGCCATAATCAAAGCTAAAAATTCAAATGGTGACTTTTTTTTGTCCACGTGTATGTATGTGTATACATATTTTAGTTATTATAATTTGCTAATATTGCTTCTTAGAGTAAATTAGTCGGTATCCATTTATAAGAACGTAAGAAATATACAAACGAGAGGAGAGCTCGCTTGGGGGGAACTTAACTAATAGCTCAGAGTTGTTAAACTCTTATCTAGCTCTGATTTAAAGGAACCCAAGGATTCAGCTTGCAC
>JAODKE010000125.1:25811828-25826134 GCA_026779605.1 Mormyrus hasselquistii
ATGGTGTGGTCAACCAATCAGCAAGTTTAGACACCAGAGGTTTCCAGCACCGATCACAGAGTCCCTAGAAAATATTCATATGTAATGTTGATACTCTAATGATAAATTGTATGAGGCATTCCGCTATTGTCTGCGGGAAGACATTCTTATCAGGGGACTCTCAGCTGTAGCCCAAACAAGGTGGTTTTGGTTACACCATGCAAGGACCTTTGAAACTGCTGAAAGCTGAAACTAGTGGCAGGTGAGTCTAGTACAGAGCACAATGTGCATATTACAGGAACAGCAAAAGCTGGACGATGGATATTGATAAGTGAAGCAGAGGCTGACAATCAGATGAAAGTACTTTAATGTACATATTTTGTAAGCTGTGCTCCGGAGTCTTGGGTCTGACATGACAGTTTTATTTTTCCCTCACAGCAAATTTGGACGCCAGCCCACCACAGGGCACGTACAAGCTCCGACTCTGGGAAACTCAGCGATGTCACCGACCCTATCGGCGTGTCATCGGACAACAAGAAGAAACTCGCGGGATTCTGAGAGATCATGCAAAGTCCACACAGAGCGAGCAAAGACCGCTAATTCTGGAGGTATGAGGCAAAACGGATACCCCTAGAGTGACCATGTCAGAAATAGCTTCCCCCCCACCCCAAATGCATGCTCGCACAAGTAACTAGGCATTAAGGACCAGGGGGTCGTTAATACTTAATGCTGGCATTTAGTCAGTTTATGCAGCATCTTTGCTCTTTGGCAGAGCCATGCCTATGCATTCTTATCAGTCAAATATCACAAAATTCGGAAAACTGTGCGACACTGTTTATCACAGCTGTAACAAATTAATCTGGTCACATCACACCTATAGTTATTCTAAGTAAATTGGAATGGCTTCATTTCACATTTAAAATGCACAAATAAAAATATATGGCCATTCTCTCGAGTGTAAAAGCGAGTACAAATGCGGTTTTGAAGAGTCCTGCTCAGCTGTCGTATGTTTTGTCTCTCCTTTCCGGACCTACACAGGCACCAGAGGCACATTTAATCAAAGCATCAGAATATACAGCAAAGTTAGTAACTTAATTTAGTGCACTGTCATCTTAAAACTTAAAATACAAAAAAAAAAAATCCTCGTGAAACTGCTTGTTGCTTTCTTTTTTAATATTGTATTTGGTACAATACTTAAAGCTTGCATAAATGAAAACATATAATATTTTAAACTTAAAATGTTTTAACATAAACATGAGCTACACAACTCCATATTGATGCCTACGGATTTAGAATGGGATGTCATAAAAGTCTGTCTGTGTCCCAATACTTGTGCTGCGTTTTGATTTTATTGGCCAGACAATCATTTCCCCAGATTCTTCTGAATGGCAAACAGCAGAATTATGTATCCTTAATGCGCTGCCAAATGCAAAATTCATAAATGCGGAGAATCCAGGCTTTACCCATAAAGACTACATGAGAACCACACTGATCCATCCATCCATGCACCTTTTCCAATTCAGGGCTGCAGGGGGCGCTGGCCCCTATTCCAGCAAGCAAAGAGCACAAGCAGAAAATACTTAAATCTGATGCCGGTTAGCGGTTTTTCGCTCCAGACCCCATTCTGACCTTATTACACTCACAATCCTGTACAATTTCTACAAGTACTGGACAGCCCAGACAAGTGAAAGACAGTAAATCCTGTGAGTTATGAGACAACTCTGCACATTCCACATAAATGCCAATTTGAAGAATCGATCACCACTAATTAGGTGCTTACCTGTATCTCTGTGTATGTCTTTATGTCCATTTCTTAGTGTCATATTATATTTATGGTTGTACCATATTGGCTTGAATATGACCACCCCCCTACTTTTCGGCTACTATATGTATTTTTAGGAAATAGTTTTTGGAAAACTGTTATCTTTATTAAGAACCACTATTGGTTTAATATTAGCGGCAGCACTGCCAGGGAAGCCAACAATCTACACGACACTCAGGGATACACACCACACACATGCATTACCGGGACAGCCACCTCTCACACATCTGGCGCCATATAGTCCCCTTTCTCTCTAGGCCCCAAATAAGATGATACCACTTTTCAGACATATCAAAAAATAAACAAACATATTTTGGCCAACATGGTACTTGTTTTCTCGTTGACATTATGGCCAGTATTTCCACGACATAAGAGTTACGTGACAGAACACTAATATTATAGATAGAACCCTGGAGGGATTTTCTTATCGTGGGCACAATGTACTTTAACATTCCCACAAAATACTAAATGGACATGATCCCTAAAAAGTGAACATGATTTGCTGGTTTTAAAATGCTTACATTTCCAACTCTGTGACCCGTTCAGAACTTGGGTCGCAACCCCGTGGGTTGAGAATTGCTGCCCTACAGTACTTCTCTGAGGGACATGGTGGTATGCGTTTTCCAAGTCCTCTAAACATGTTGACTGGTTGGCATGAACCCTCCAGTATCCTTATGAGGGTGAAGAGCTGGTCCAATTTTCCATGACCAAGGGTATGTTTCCCAAAAGCATAGCTGCCGACCACGTTAGCAACCTGCATAGTTGGAACTGTGCGAGTACGATGCAGGTGTTTCCCAAAACCATAGTTCAAACTATGGAGGTAGCGACACTGCAGACTTGCATGATACAATCCATCGTTAAACGACACAGGTGTCCCCCGGGTGGTAAGACCACCACAGGCACCAACAACCCAATGACCACAGCTCCACACAGCCGCCTCGGCAAGAGAAGCTCAGAAAATAGCCCATTCAGGCTCAATGTTTCCAACCTCCCTCGGCAAACAAGAGAAGTTCTGCTGAAGGTGCAAGTTGACAGAGATCCATGTTATCTTTTAACAGAGCCCACTTATGAGCTCCCCCCCCAGCACCAGGCCAGGTTCCAGGGGGGACCCCAAACTCCCAAATCCGGGGTTGGGGGGTGACATGGTCCTTATTGTTACTTTTCCTTGGGGTCTTTGTGAATCACAGTAGGACTCATTTGCTGCGGGAAACCCAACCAGAGGCAAGTGCCCCCAAAAACATAGCTCCTCAGATCACAGAGGCATGCAAACCCTTCCACCATGATAAGGTGGCAATTCATGGAGGTATATTACAAACCTTAATAATGAAATAGGACCCATTATGCTCATTTTCACTGCTTATATTTTTTTTTTGAGGACTGTTACAAGGTGACCTCGCCATGTCACAGAAATAAGGCCTGGAATTCCAACAAGTTGTTTTAGGCAGATTAGAGAAGAGTGGTTTCTGTGGTGAGAGTTATTCCGGTTTGCATGTGCTTTGGGCCTTAAGACTTTGCAGACAGTTTCCCTGAATGTATAACTAACTGGAATACCAGAACAGAGGCTTTAAGTTTATTATAATGCTATAAACAGTGTTTTTAAGGACAGACTTGCTAGTTGAGTAGATAAATTAATATTACATACATTCCAAATGAGTGACCTATAATGCGGATTCTAGCTAGAACTTGCCCAAAGCATCAACTAATTCTGTGGCAGATATTAGACGTTAGTCATCTAATTCTTAATACGACCTATACCAAGTAACCTCTAAATCCTTATCTTTCTGTTTCCCATTCCAAATTTATTCTCCTGCACTTTTTTTAAAGGGCAAAAGCTACGCTTTTTGGTCATTTAATTACATAAACTACCTGATACGTAATCAACAGTATTTCAAGTTCCACTATCAGCATGTCCCATTAATGTCAGCTCCTCTTGACCGAAGAATTAAACCGCATCAATCAGCCTTTTTGGAATGTGTTTTTCCTCACCACGTCATTGCGTCTGGCTAACTGGAGATGCACGACTTCATTAAACAAGCTATAAAATTCCATTTTCGATTTTTAAGAAATAAGGGTGGGCTCTCCCTACTTCTCTGAGTTCATGATGATAAAATTCATACCCCCTAAACTACAAGACAAATTGCATCACATCATATTACCTAAAAATAAGACAAAGGATTTTATTTTTCTGTATGGGATAGGTGCAAACTATAAAAAACAAATAAAAAAAAAAACGTTATTTATGGAATATATCCATAAATACCCTGCAGAGTTAATACCTTGTACTGCCCCCTTTGGAAAGTATTACAGCTTGTAAATGCTTTTTGTAGCCAGTCAAGAGTCTTTCAAGTCTTGTTTGAGGTATCTTCACTCATTCTTCCTTACAAAAGTCTTCCTATTTTACTTTAACAAAAATCTCAGTAGGTCATTGTATTTGTTGTCAGTTGGTTTACACTTACAGTATGATTACAGATTAACATCCTACTGACCATCTTTTCTTTACAACAGCAGTTAATATGCACAATATTTTTCTCCTACATCAGTTTGTTCACTGAGGATAAGGAATGTGTGTGTGCATATGCTTTTTTTATACGTTTACATTTCAGCTCAGTCCTCTACGAGCACCACATCAGCCTTAGATAACTGACTGGGCACTTTAATTTCTTGTTTTCGATCTTACGCAATTTATCTTAACGTTTTTTGTGTCCACTAGTTCAGTGTGTTAAAATGCAAAGACAATAAAGTCATGGTGTTTTGCCTGAATTATTAATTTAATGTGATTCATTAAGACCACGCAAATGGTACACAACAACAACTCTATTTTTACATTTTTAGTGAACAATATGTGTTGCATCACAATATATTGTGATATAATCATATCTTGACCCATGTATCGTGATATTTATCGTATCGTGAGGTCCTTGCCAATACCCACCCTATACACACACACACACACACACACACACACACACACACACATACATATACATATACATACACACACACACGTAGGGAATAAGATTAGATGCCTGATGGCCATGTTGAGAAGATGGCAGTTACAGGCTCCATTTTTGATCTAACCTTCCCCCTATTGTCACACCCAGCTCCGTCTGATCCTCGTGTGTGCCACGCCCACCTCATTTCCCTGTGTTAATGCCTGATTGTTCCCACCTGTTGCTCATTGCATTCAGCTTGTCTGGTGTATTTAGTCCACGTCTCGGTTAGTTTCCCCCAGATCTGTCATTGTCGTCAATGAATTGTGTGAGTACCCGTGCCTGTTCGACCTATCTGTGCTCCTTAATAAACCTGGATGCCATCCCTCGGGTCCCGTGGACCCTTAAAGGGACCACGCCATTTCGGCAAGCGCCGGACCTAGACACGCTGCCAGAAGTGCCCGACCTCCCACCTGCTGCTGCTCCGCCCGCGGCAGATGCAGCCACCACACCCACGGCAGATGCATCGCCCATGGGCGAGGGGCTTGCGCTGTCGGCTCGGCGGTCGTCTCCGGGCCCTCCCCCGGTTCCTCGGTGCTGGTCCTCGGACTCGCCTCCAGTTCCGGTTCTTGCGGGCTCCCCTTGGCCCTCCATCCCTGCCTGTTTGGTCTCCCCTGTCTGCTCCTCATTCCTTTGTTGCTCCTGTCCCTGCTCCTTGTCCAGCTGTCTCTCCTGTGTTCACTCCTCCTCCTGTGGTTCCTCCGTTCTCTCTGCCTTCGGTGTCTCCCGTTCAGGTGTGCCTGTGCGCGTTCCCTGTTCTTTGTCTGGTCCTGTCTTTCTTCTTGTCCCTGTTCCTGTTCTGTATCTCTGTCCTGTTCCCGGTCTCTGGTTAATGGGTTTTGCTTTTGTCTTTCAGGGTCCGTTTCCCTCATCTCGTCCATCGCTTCCGAGCCTTCCTCTCGTCAACCCTGCTGCTCTCGCCTCCCTTGCCTGCTAGCGCTCTGACACCTTGCACTGCATTTTAATATAGATTTTGAGGTGTAGATGGATTGATGGATTTTTAATCCACATATTGTTTTCCTTAAGTGACAATAAGATTCATCAATAATTACATGGAGCAAATAGAGTAATAAGTTAACTGTCTTAACCTTGTGAACAGGGTATCTAGTCACCTTTGTCTGTGCTATCACTATGTGCCACTGCTTCAGTTTTCATGTGATTTGTCTCAAACATTTTAACAGGTTCAGCTTCACTTTTACAACATGTCTGCAAAGGCTGATAAGGATCTTTCATATATTTTTGCCACATAGTGCTACTGCTTAATTTTTGTGGCAATTTGTCTCAAAACGAAATCAAATGTAGATCTTCATCTGTGTGTTTTTTTTCCTGAAGCAGTAAAAAGACCCATCAAATACTTTTTGAATTATCACATTCTGCTGCCACCAAGTGGCTTCACTTCAATTTCGCGGCAACTCGTCTAAACATTTAACAAATTCCAGTCTGGCACCCATACAATGGCTCTAAAAAGTTTGCAAAACATCCATAAAAAGTTTTTGAGTATTTTCTTAAGCGTCTTCAGCAGCTGTGAACCGGTGCCAAAACCATGTGTATTCCCCAAAATCCAGGAAATACAATGAGGATTAAGCAAAATACATTATAATACATTAACATTAAATGCAGCAGGTAAGCCCCGCAGGCAGAGCCACTGCTAAAAAACATCTGTTCACATTTAACATTTCCTTGGCAGCTGGAAACTGCTCTTAAATGTTCACCCTCTACTCAGAAACAGCAGGGTGGCCAGTGCCAATTAGCAGCAAAATATTAAATACATTCTCCATTCCAGAGGCATCATTATCAGTCCTCATCTATTACCCTTCCACTACTCAGAAGCAAATCACTGTCATTTATCTGATGCGTTTTTACCGAGCGTGACTTAAACTAAAGATAAGGGTTATAACTTAAACACGCTCTAATGGATTAAAACCTTCATTTGCATTTTTAGTACAATGCTTTACTTTTGAAGCTACAGAAACTACATTCATTCATTGCGGTTTACCGCCTCTCTCAGAAAAACATTCTGGCAGCTGTGGAATGCCTAGGTTATTTGTCAAATGAGCTTTCAAAGATCAGTCTGTTTTCCCTCATTTTGCCAGAAGTTTTTTTTTTTTAAATGTTCTTTTAAACAATAGAAAACACATTACACCATTCAAGTCTGAATGAGTAATATAGTACACGGTGAAAAAGATGATGATTGATTTGTCTTTTACATACACTACCAAAACAAAAGCTTAGCATAATTAACCTTTAACGAGTACCTTATAGTAGACTTTCTGCAATAAAATATTGCATATTATGCATGTGCTCTGTGACAGACTGCATCCTACCCTGTGCTTCCTGAGATAGGTCATAGGCTCATTGTGATACTGCACTGGTTAACGCACTGGTAAGAAGATGGTTGCATACTTTCATGCAGAGGATAACCAGGCATAGAGGTTGGAAGGGTGTTCAATAGGACCAGAGGTGCATTACTACTTTTTGAGCCGGAGAAGCTCCAACCAGCGGTGGGCAATATGAAGAGAATTTATCACGACGGGTTGGAATTATATTCACAATAAGCTTTTCAGATTTATCACAAGAATTGTGATGCAGCGCTACATGGACACTTTAATAGGCACTTTTGTCCAAAGCGACATAAATGCTGTCAAGGAATCAAATGAGCGCAAATGTGGCTACAAGTGTGACCAAGACTGATGTGAAACAACTTCAGCAACTTCAGGATGCATAACATCTAAGCATCGTCTGCTTCATTTTTGTCAATTACCCATTTCAGCGGATCTCAACTTAGTGACTAGACCTTGAACTGAAAACGTACTCAATCTTTTCTAACCAGACGGTTGACTTGGTTTTAAAAAAAATAAATAAAATACAGCTTTATATACCAAACGGTTAAAAACTGCACTCACGTCACAAGGTAAACACGCAGTCCACAGATGGGCTGATAATGCTGTCGACTGAAAGGCGTCGCGGTGTGGTTTTTGAGGAAGAATTGATTCTCGTTTGATTGTGCGTAAACGGTTCGGGCAAAATGAACTGTAATTTGAAAACTCTGAAAAGATACCATCCATACAACAGGTGCCAACACAACCAATTTTATTTGTTTTGTTTCACTGTATAGTTCAGAACTGCACAGTTATTGACCAAAGTGACAAAGGTTCATTTGTATTAAAAATGATCCCGCAACAGTTCTTTGGGCAGAACAGCAGTAAGAGGTGTTGCAACATGACCTCATCCAATACAAAATGCTCACAGTACACCAGGGGAATTATTTCCTCACTTATGAGCATGAACTGTGCGTAGAGACCAAACGGACAAGGTCATTCAGCTTACTCTTACTTGGTTAATACATAAAATCCTTGGAGTAAAGTCACCGCTCATTGAAATCCAGAAGCTTGCCGGTTCCCATTGGAGCTGTTCTGACAGGTGCTCCATGAGGATTATACCACCCGGTTAGAATCCCCGAGACCAGGGAAGGGGCCAATTGGGCTGGCCTGCTCAGGTTCTTGCCATTAGGACCCTCAAGAAGTGTTCTTACAACATTTCAACATTTAACATGACTATACACTGATCAACATAACCTATCATACTCAATAAAAATCTATTTTTAATACTTTGGGTAGCTATTCATGACTTAATTCATATTTAACATATTTTTCTACGCCAGACTCAAAAAAAGCAGTAAAAGAAAATGGCCACTTTAATGTGACAGCAGCTATGCAATCTTCCGTGTCCCATGTGATTTCTGAGATAAGCAGATTATAGATATAAAGGACTGCAAATGATGGTGTTAAATTGCATGAATGGCGGTACAAGTTTCCATAGAGGAGGACACCAGCCCACACAGACCAATAGAAGTAACACTGCAACAAAAACCAAACAAAACCAAGAAGATCCTGCACAAGTGCAAACTCATTATTGCAGTCATCACAGCACTGCTACCTTAACTTGGAAATATTCAGCTATGACATCATTTAAATATGCCAGTTGCCCAGCAAGTCAGATTTTATTTGTGCATGATTCTAAAGTCCACGCTCTCTTTTCTAGATGCTATTTGGAAAGATCTCAGTATGTTACAATGTAAAGGAAGAAGCTGGGATAAACTGTCCCTTTCTTTGCTCTAGGTGAAATATGTTTAAAGGTTTTAGAGGGAACAGGGTCAGCTTAAGTGTGGGTGGCATCAAACAGTTAAAGGGCACACTTAGACAAGTCAGTCTCTCTCTCTCTCTCATACACACACACACACACAATATGGTAACTCTGATATGTTTTTGAGAGGAAACTCCACAATGGCATGGGGAGAACTGCACACATGAAGCCATGGCGAAGACTCAAACCCTGGTCCTAGAGATTTGAGGCAAGAGTGACAACCACTGCTCCTAGGTGCCACCCCGAAATTGCAACCTTCAGAAATATTAAATATAAATATAATGTGAACACATTATATGCCTATACACATTAGATAGTGAAAACAAATTTAAATAATTAAAATGCGTAAAATAGATGGGCATCGGGTACTGAATACATCAAACTAATGACTATAGTGTTGTAACAGAAGTTTAACGGTCGGAAAGATGCTCAGTTAATGCTTACCATAGCTGGAGGAACCGTGAAAAAATTTGTAGTCTCTTGTAGTATTTGTAGTCTCTTGTAGTATTAAAAGAGAATGTGATGCCAAAGTGACAGCTATGACAACATTTGACGCCATCTGGAAATCTGGAATACCGTTTTGCCATGACACTGGAGTGGGGGGGGGGGGGGGGGGGCAGGACAAAAAAACCAGCCCTAGGGGGGGGCCTGTCCAAAATATTTAAAAAAAAAAATGTATTACTGTATCGGTACAGTGGTATGGACAGACCATGGACGTCTTTGTTTGCGCATGATGTACATGAAACTCATTGACACTTTTATTGAAAAAGTAGAGAGAAGAGGTACGATTTTTATATACTTTGTGGCATTTGAGCCCCGAAGCTCTTGGTTGTTAGCATGATGCTCTCTAGCGCTTGAGATACAGGAGAACCGTTTTTGAATTTTGTTCTTCAAAACAGAGCAATTCTGCAATATACAGGACTGATACCAAACAACAAAACAAAATTTTAATGTTCGTATTTACAACACATTCAAGGGATTAGCTACAACCAACGAGAAGAGTATTTAGAAACCTAACTGTTTTTAATTCTTTGTTTTTTCATAAAAATATAACACACACACACATACACAATGCTTGTGTCTTGAGTGCAAAGTAATGCCATTTATCTGGCAATCTCAGTGCACTATGCAAATGCCTTGTTGTTATGTTATTATAAGCACATCTTACGCACAATTAAATTCTGTCATAATAAAAAGTTTGCCGAATTCCCCACAATACATTTCAACGACCAACTACTGCGCTACTAGATAAAATTTCCCAAACAGGGAGACTAGAAATCAAAAAATGTTAAATGTTTTAAGAGCATGAATAGGTTTGAATCATATAAGAAAAAATTATACCAGAATTGATGTATGTCTACTATATCAAATACTTGCTTAGAAAAAATCTGTATCTTATATGACCACTAAAACAGCTGTGTGAAGTGGAAAATATGTGTGCCTTTAACATACTAGATGTAGAGGGTTACTAATCTTTCAGCATTATTACTGCTTTATTAATCATCAACCTGTTCCATCAAGAGAAACATTTAACCATTTTACAGTAAGGAGAACTGCATGTGACAAGGGATTTCTGTGTGATCGATTAAGCAGGAACAATAGATTGTAACAGCTTTTCCACAACTAAAGTGTAGATCCGGGTGGAGTGCCTTGTTTGCAATGCTGTGAATTTACGTTTACCCTTTCACGTCCATCAAATAAACAAAACAGAGCCTTTCAATGCAGGACTGCTAAGGTAATACATAAATTGGTGACCAACTTTAAGCTCTCCCCTTGGCATAATTAGACATAGATATACATTTTAATGGACGAAAGGGTGAGATCGTGCCCAGTGAATATACGGTTTATCATTGCAAAACTCAAACAGGAACATACCAAGTCTTTAAAATTAAACAGAATGACACATTCGTCACATACAGGCACAGAAAGAGTGTTTTCTAAAAACAAAGACCTTTTTAAATACAACACTTATTGCATCCATTCGTTATGCAGCACGGAAACAGTGCCGTTCGTGACTATATAGGAAAGGATCTGCCCCCTCCACAGCTTGGTATGTGCCGACCAGACTAATGCTTTAGTGGCAGCAAACTCGAAGACAATGTAACAATATAACGTTGTATAATGACGACACACACCTAGCTACTAGCATTCTGTTTAAATCTATTAAGGTATTAAATGTTTTGTACTTACATAATAATAATACAACTGCACGAATCGTGTCAGTAGGCGTCTGCCTAGCCCATTTCTCCTCAGCGCGGAGGATTTATTTTTTCTTCTTCAGTGCCTAAGAAAACCTATACTAATATGATGACTTTCTTGAATTCGTTTAACTCTTTGTATTAAATATAATTTGCCTTAGCGGCAGTATCTACTTGGTCAGAGGGACATACTTGGGCTTGGTGTTTGACTGGCGAGCTTCCATCTTTACCGTCTTCTGTGCATGTTGCTTCTTCCCTTTCGCAACAAGCAAACACTTCAACGCTGGGACGTATGTAACTTGTTAGCCGGTGCGTCTGGGTCCTAGCGCCCGGGGCCATATTCTATAATGTTGTTTTCAGTTTGAAGAACGGCAACAGGTTGCGTGGTCTTGCATTTACTTGCTCAATGAATCTTTGATCATTTTACATATGGCCAAATAATTAAATCAAGTTAAATTAACTTAGCTAAATTATAATGTGTAATAAATATTTATACCGTAGTACATTTATTATTTAAAAAAAAACTTCACATTTACTCTGAATGTCTCTGAACTTGTGTTTTTGTTACTAATGTTAACTCTCCGCTGGATTATCGGAGTTTGGTTTCCAGCAAGTCAACACTAATGTAGACAGTGCATGAAAGAGGTATCTGCCAAGGCTTGGTCATTGCAGGTGACCTTATACCAGAGCAGCTCAAGCTGTAGCTGTTTTGCAGTGAGATAAATGCTATGTATCAGCCTAAGCGGCACTTTTGATTTCAAGATGGAGTACAAATTTACAGTATGTGAGAGTAAAAATTTCTTATAAAAAAGGCATTGACCCAAAACATTCGAATTTCGATATGCGCAGCAAAACATTCAAATTATAGAAAACAATATTTCATAAATTCGGTCAAATAACACAGACCATCAAAGAGTAAGGTACAGATCAGACTATATATAGCAATTTTATGAATGGGAACATTCCAGCCCCACTGCGTGTGATGTGAATTTAGGCATTTTAGTAACACGCTAGCAAAAGATTCACCTACAAAGAACATTGTTAAGACAAGACAAAACACATCTCTATTTGCCCCTAGGTAACGTCAAATTGCCCCTATTTGCCCCAAGGCATACCTCTCACCATGCAAGATTAAACAACAGAGCCTTATATTCAAAAAAATAATGAATATAATACACGAATTGCAATATAATACAAAATAAAATATTGACTCCAGGTACAATACAAGTGGAAATGCAATAGCCTACTAGTAAAATGCAAGTGCAGTCATGCATCACTTAACAATGGGGATACCTTCTGAGAAACGCGTCATTAAGTGAATTAATCATTTTGTGAAAATCGAGTGCAGTTATACAAACTATGGTGGTATAGCTTACTACACACCTGGGCTTAAAGTTACCAAATGTCCAGTTTTTCCCAGACACGTTCTCTTTTTCGGCCCCGTGGGCGTTCATCAGACTTTTTTAACAGAAAATTCACACAGCACAGATAAACCGGTTATATTTACTATATAAGAACAAATACTCAGATTAAAATGCTGTATTTTTATTAATAGGCTGTTGTATAATTGGGCAAATCCAAATCCATATCGAAGCACAATCACACCGGTAATAAGGATGATACTGGTGTACAGTAATACCCACCTCAAGGCGACTTCAACTTCCAGAAACCACTGGCACTTTGACACCGTTCGTGTGAACAGTGAATCGTGTCGCTTGTTTGAAGTTTAACAAACTTTAGCTTAGCATTTTGTAACTTTTGTTGCAAAGACTTGTATACATTTATATTGTGTCAACTGTGTGTGGATTGTAAAACGGGAGTTAATCCCAAGGTAGCCGTATGTCCCGGTTTTACAAGGTGATTAGGGAATGCTCATTAATATTCATAAGGGAAGCGCTACCTGATGGCCAGTGAATTTTTCAGCTCCATTATAATAGTGGATGTAAGCAAAGAAAACACTGTTGCATTATAATGTCCTGTCTCTTATGTTTACCTGAATCTGCTGTCCCCCCCCCTTGTTTGTTTTTTTTTTATTTCCATTCCTTCCCCAATGTCGATCACCATCAGCTGCCTCTTGTTTGCTCCCTTGTAGGTTTTGAATTTAAGTGCTTCCCAGCCTTATACCCCACCGATCCGTCATTGACGCTGTAACCCTGTTTTTCTGTTCCCCATGCCATCCAATAAAACCTCTTTTTGCTTGAATCTCCCTTGTTCCAGATCGCTCAGCCCCTTCGGGTGTGACAGAATGACAGATCTCATAAAGACACCCGCATTTCAGCTGCATGCTAACTCTCCTAGGGCCTCTCATGCTCCGCGTTTCCGCTGGTTCGCTGTCTTCTGCAACCAGGCATTTACTGCTATCTCCGACCAGCACTCCTCCGTGGCTGATTGACAATCCTTTGATCAATCCACTGGGCGATAGTGACCATCACCCTGCCCCCCAATGACCAGGTTCCACCTGGCTATGGCTGATGTGAGGAGAATTCTGCTCAGAGTCAACCCACAGTAGGCCACCAGACCAGACAACATTCCTGGTCTTGTACTCAACGGATGCGTAGACCAGTCAGCAGATGCCCTAACTGACATCTTCAATATCTCTCTGAGCACCACTGTGATTCCAACATGCTTCAAAGACACCGCCATCATCCCTATGCCAAAGAAGTATTCATTTTCTTGCCTTAACGATTACCGCCCTGTCACACTCACACCCATCATCATTAAGTGTTTCGAGAGGCTCGTCAGGAGGTACATAAAATCACAGCTGCCCCCTTCACTGGACCCCCTGCAATTTGCGTATCGTCCCAACTACATAACAGATGATGCCATCACCATCATTCTTCACCTGGTCCTCACCCCCCTGGACAAAAAGGACACTTATGTGAGAATGCTGTTTATAGATTTTAGTTCTGCGTTCAGCACAATCATTCCTCAGCATCTGGTAGGAAAGCTGAGACTACTGGGCCTGAACACCTCCCTCTGCAATTGGACCCTGGAAATCCTGACTGGGAGACCTCAATCAGTCTGGATTGGCAGGAACACTTTCAGTACCACCACACTGAGCACAGCCCCCCCCCCCCCCCCCCCCCCCCCCCTCGCCCGCCCCCCCCCCCCTTCTCCTCCCGGCCCCCCGCCGCGCCGCCCCCACAAAACGCAAACCACCCCCCCCACCCCTAG